>LKNJ01004356.1:0-51416 GCA_002120245.1 Maccullochella peelii
CTCCCTCATCTTTTTAAGTGGGAGAACTTGCACAATTGGTGGCTGACTAAATACTTTTTTGCCCCACTGTACGTTTTGAGTTACCAAGTCCCCAGAGAAGCCTTAGATTTAAAATACCAAAGACATTCAAATCAAATAGTGATCACATGCCTATACATACTACACATGACCGGAAACATTAAAAATCTTACAGTGATGGGGCAAAAGATGAGCAATGGGGGGAAAGAATATTAATTTTAGGGCTGCAACTAATGATTATTTTCATTATCGTTTATGTTTGAAGCCCAGGGTGACATCGTCAGACAACATCAGTCCAAACTCTTTAAGTTCAGTTTACTATCAAATAAAACAAAGAAGAGCTCAAAATCCTCAAAGCTGAGAAGCTGGAACTACCGAACGTCTGGCATTTTCTCTTGAAAAATGACTTATAGACTTATCAAAATAGTCGATCAACTAATCAATTAATCGACTAATCATTTCAGCTTTAATTCATTACCTCTAATATACCTCCTGATGTCTGAATAGAACACTGTTAACAAAATAGGACGAAATATCAATGTCATGGAGCACACGTGCAGTGGTAGATAATTTAGGAAGACAAATGGTTGCTACAGTCAGTATTTTAGGACTGTAAACAGACTGTAGATTGGGTGGTTTGACTCCATCAATAAATATATGTCCCAGTTTCTCAGTTTACAAAGTGATGACTGGAGGTCCCAACAGTCTTTCTCAATGGTTTTCCTTTATTGGGATTTTTGCTAGTCACTTTAATTTGAGCAGAATTTTGAATACTGGTTCTCAACCTTTGCTGTGTTTTGCTTCTGAATAGTGATTATGCCGTCTTATGCGTAAACAAAAATCTGCAAACCATAATGACTTATTGGTCCTCCTGACCTGTGATGTACAAATTAATTTTTAACCGTAACGAAATCACTGGGAGACTTAACCGTAGAGGCATACCAATGTTGACAGAGTCCTCCCAGTCCTCCAGTGTCTCCGTCACTATGAGAGTGAAGACATACGTCCTGTGCTTTCTGTCTTGATTGTGCTGCAAAAGGTTTAGATGAAGACACTACTTTATATCACTGCAATAAAACTGCAATGCATGCAAAGCGTTCATTTACAGTAAAGACATGTTAACTGTGATTAACCGTACCGTTTCCTTATACACTAACAAAACAACTTAACGCTCTAGCTGACTGAGGACTGGCACGTAGACATGAGGCATGCCTACATAGGCATCCTAAGCATGATAGTACTGTTACCAGCAAGTTGATACAGGATGATTTTAAACAGCGTTATATAATGTATTATATACCATGTGAGAATTTATTACAATCTTTCATGACAGTTTGACAAGCTTACCTCAAAAATCCCAAGTAGTCTGCCAAGCTTTCCCTTCACACCAGCCTGCACACACACACGAAGAACACCAATCAACAGACATTCAATACATGTGCATTTCAGTGACCACACAGTGTTGCATATCACCAGTACTGAACATGTTACTCATTAAGTCGATTTGTTCACCTAAGTTCAGAGGCACTGATAAATTTTGTCCTTCTGACACCAAAAAAAATGAATGAAAACACTCACTGTGCGATATTTTCATACGACTGCGACACAGCGAGAACGTGTGACCTAGTATTAGGAAACTTGTCTCCGTTCTCATGTGTACGCACATTCTCAGTTTAACATTTGTCTAATTTCGTATCGTCCTAGCATCGCTATGTGCCTACGAAGCAGCAAAGCAGAGATGACCAGGTGGGCCTAAACATAGTCTGAGTGACAGGATGACGAGACAGAGGGGTTTAACACAAGTACAGTGCACGAGTCGAAATCCATTTCTACTTATGCAGTTTGTGACAAATGTACTTTCAGAAGACCATGGCCACTGAAGTTAGCTATGGAAACGTCATCAACTCACAAGTATCCTAAAGCAGAGGTTTCCAACCTGGCGGTCGGGCCCCCCACAAGAAGTTCTAAAATGAATGGGGTCGCAAGATGATTAATGGGGTAGAAAAGAAGAAGAAAAGAATCAGTGTTACAAAATGATATGTAATTTTCAGATGTCTTTGCTTTTTTCTTGTGAAATACTGGATAGCTAAAAATATTCCAAGTCACTCTTTAGTATAACTAGTCACAAACTCATTAGAGGAAGTATCCACTATATTAGAGTGAGTCAGTGAAGCTAGGCAGCTTGTCAGTGGATACTGATGGCATGCATTATCAGCGTTTTGTAAAAACATTCTCCCTGCTGCTGGCTGGGAGGCACACAGAGGCATTCCAGGGGCATGTTTCAGACTTCAGAGCTGCCAGGATCAGTTAGGACATCTATAAGCCCACAACATACAATTGTTGTGTCCCAATTCCACACTACATACTTGTGTACAGTATATACTATTATACTTACCTTTATAGAATATTGTATTTGCAGTAAATATAGGAGAAATCAACGTACTTTAAATGTAACAAAAAGAAAGCAAAATAAGGTTTTTTTGTATGTTTTCCAAGGTCTTTCTGGAGCACTTTAACCACAATTTGCAATTTATTTTAATTTTGTGCAGCTGCAAGCAGCTCCTCAGTTTCCTTTGCTTTGCACCATTGTGGTGAAATAGTGTACATCCACAACACACTCAAAAATCAAGCATTTTTCAGTATGCATGCTGTCTTTTGAGCATATTGTAATTTTGTCAGCAGGGTTTTAAACATGACGTTTTGAATCGCAGGCTCACCACAGCAGTTGGTTTGCAGCTCATCCATATTCAGGCACATGTAACTGGAAACCCTTCCCAAATGTCACTGCCATACCTCAAAGCTGTCAGCACACTACTATCCAAGGCAGAAGCTCACAGTTGACTCCACGCCAAACACTCTGGCCAGCCACCAGCAGCCCCCTTTACTAAACCACAGGACAATTAACTGGTCATTTACGCATCATTGCCAAAGTTTTCTATCCCTCAACTGCATCCAGCTCGTACAACACTGGCAGCATCTCATAGCGTGAATAGTGACGACTGTTCACGCTGCAGAGAATTGCTGCTTATGATAATGATCACGTGACATGTGCATCACAGTGCAGTTTTTGCCAGTGTTATGTTATAGGGTTTGCAGGTTTTAATTGCATTATAAATCACACTGAATTCTTAGCCTGCTTTATGTTTTTTGTCGACGTTATCATCACATGGCAATGCAGGAGTCAGGGTTTTAAAACTCTTTCTTACTGATGCGTTCACATTCTTGTGGGAAATTCCAACATCTCAGTCTTGGGGAGTTGGCTTCTACACCAGAGACTTTTTGAACCCATAAAATGACCTAGTTCACAGTGTCCTTTTTACAATGTCTATGTTTGCTTATTGTTTATCTTCCACTTTCATTTTATGACAACACAGCTTGTGAAAGCAATGCTGTTGATCAGCTGACTCTCAAAACTCCCATGTTGGAAATTCCCACAACTGGTTGAGCTCACCAGCAATAAAGTCCTCCTTTCACCTGCATTCCTGCATTATGGTGCAACAGTATTATAACTTTGAACCCCTTTAAAAAGAAATAAAGCTATGATAAATTAGTAATCTCAAGCAAAGTCTCTGAAAGCTGATTTTGATATTGTATTAGCACAAACTTAAAGGACTGGCTCCCTCTGAGTTGGAAAATCATCTAAATACATACAGTATGCTTTGGAGAATGTGTAATGTCATTCTGTAGTTAAACATGCAGAAACTCCAACTATTGACATTTGGTGGTTTTACTGGCTGCTTTAAAGTAGTGCCAACCAAATATGTAGAAGAACAACAGTTACATGACGTATAAATCTGCGTGTTTTCTTCATTTTTTCAGCAGATGAGCTCACCTCTTCATACACCTCCCTGGCAGCAGCCCCACAGGGCTCCTCCTCAGGCTCCATTCCTCCTCCTGGCACAATCCATTGGTCTGGATGCCGACTGCTGCTTACCAGTAGCACCTGCCAAGGAGAAAGGCCTTCGTCAGGTCTCTGCTGCCGAGTTCGGGGTGCCAAAAACACGCCAATGGCATGCCCAAGTTCAGAGTCCGTTACCACGTAGGTGTCTGGTGGCGGCATTTCGCATGTGATGCCAGTCATTCACTTAATTTCCTTAATGCAATATGAGTGTGTGTGGATTGGGCTGCTGCTGAGCATGTCACAACCTTTGCCACATAATTAACACAAGTGAACGAGAGTAACCAGTGTGATTTTTGAACGTGAACATTAGATGTTCCTGCATTAAAAGCACCGATACACATGAAAAACAAATACAACCACCTTTACATTTACTATTACTGTGGGTATGAAGCAACATTATATCTGATATTTTATTTGACATATCATTATCCCAACACACACTTTTCCTGCCAGAGAAATAACCACAGGGGGATACACCTGTAAAGAATACCTCATATTTTAGGTAGACTATATAATATAAAGCAAAACAATTAAACATTACCATGAACAACAACCTCAAAATTGAATATAACTGACAACAATAAAACATTAAAAAACTTGAGGAGCTATAAAACATGACAAATAACTGTTGAATCTGAAATAATCAAGCTAAAGCCACACACTATGTTTAACTAACCTCCAACACATGCAGTTTGGTCTTTTTTGAGCACGGTGCCCCTCTGGAGATGCCGTCACTTGACCTTAAACCCTATCTGGCACCACACTGACCCACATTAAGTTCATGTGTGTTCTTCTTCCGGACATGTGCAGCCTCTACATTCTCCTGTAATAGCTCTCTTGACAGTAAAGACTGGTTAGAAACCAGCACCTAAAACCAGCCATTTGAAAATTATCCACTACAGGCAAACGCAACCGTCTCAGCAGAGGTTTCCCAATGTGAAGGTGTGTCTGCATTCCTGCTGAGACCTGATAGTGGAAGCATGGCAGATTTGTGAAGAGCACTAATGATACCATCTTCACTGCCGTCAAAGTTGGTCTCAGTTGCACAGCAATGACTGTGATGAGTGAAACCTCATGCTGTTTGACCCTTGACTGTAACTCATTCTGTAACCGGGTAAAGAGTAAGATAAAACCCACAAGAAATCCCATGACTTGGACAGAACTTCACTCAAACATTATTTTGACGGTCTCACTGTTAACTGGGCTAATTCAGTTAATGTCCAACAGGAGTGTTACACTGTATGTAACATTAATGTGGTGTAAAGAGTTTGCTGATGACTGATGATGAGGGGGCAAATTAATAGCTCCAGTGGTGAACTGTCATGAGCTATCTGTGCAGGGCCCTGGGGGCTGTAGAAACACTGGTCGCTGCCTCACTGACACAAACACACACATGCATGCGCAATTTCACCAAAACGCCATGTGAAACACGTAGGCACTCAAAAACCACTGGATCAGCAGTTGCCTTTCTGTATGAAAACAAAAGAGCTTAGCAGAGGAGGTTAATGACCCCAGCAGGCAGCACACACCTCAGTGAGAGATCAGAGTGAGGAAGAGCTTCGAGTGCGCACATGGTGATCAACAATTACAGCTAAAATACTGTTGACAGATATCATACTCATACTAAGCTACATGAATGAAATATCATGAGGCAAGATGCTAAAGCAAAACATAAGTAGAGGTTTTATTTCGTTCAGATTATTATTCTGGTGCTGTGACCCGAGTATACAGTGACTGGCTACAATAATATGAACTTCTGTACAATATGATGCAAACCAATACAACAGCATTGCTACCGATACGCTCCTCATGAAGCTTTCAGTATCATTTTTGTTGCGACCGCGTCACAGACAAGACTAGGGCGCTTCAATATTGTTTACTGACTTTCAGCAAAAACATACTGTGAGACCCTTTTACAAAATTCTGTTGTCAAAATTGATTATTCTGAGCTAATTGCAATTATAAACTAACAAAATGAGTTCTTCTTGTTTTACATGTGTGAAGGATTTTGTCTGATGTAAGGCATAAAACTTTGACTATTTTGTATGTGATTTTGCCTAAATTTGCCATATTGTGATATATATTGATAGGCCTATCTCTTGTCAATATTGTGATACTGATTTCAACCATACTGCCCAGCCAAAATCACAAATATGATTATATTTTTGGAAACTGTTCTGTTTTTGTACTAAATTTGCATTTTACTGTAAGGCCCACTGATTAATTAGAGACATGTTTCTTATTTACAGAATACTTACTAACAACACGTTATATATGCCAGAACGTATGATTATATAAAGAATAAAAATAGCATGTAATAATAATAATTTTGTTTTCCCTTGTATTGAAAGGTGAAAATGGACACTAGCATTTTTCTGCAGACCTGTTCCTGTCCTCCTGCACTCCAGCTGACATGTTGAGGAAGTGACTGTAAACCAGGCATGCAGAGTGGACGGATAGTTTACCACATGCAATCAAAGCAAGTGAGAATGACAGAACGGGTCATGTGGCGTGTGATGTGAAACCATTTCATCATCCTCCAGCGCAATCAACAATAATCAAAGAGACCTTTATCATATGTCAGCACTCTGTCACAGACAAACAGGAAAGAGAGAGAGAGACCATGATGAAAAGCAACAGAGAGAGTGAGAGAGAGTGATGGGGTAGAGGAGAGGGTGGGAGCATGAAAGCAAATCTGTCAGGGGAAAGCAAGTGCCTGCACCTTGTTTCTATAAATTGCAGCTGATAGGTCACTTGGTGTTTAGCACACAGTGTAACACCCAACCCCCCAACCAGGCCCCTACGACCCCACTCCTCCTATCACATCTGGTCCTGAGATGGGCCGCCGTCACTAGGCAGACATGTTGTGATCTAGGACAGCCCCTGCCCCCAGGATATAACTTCTTCTATATTAATTCTAATTATTACCCCAACTGAAAAACCACTTAATTTCAGCAGCATCAAATGAAAATAAAACATATTCTGGAAAATGCCTGCTCTCTTTACTACTTTAAGAGTTTATGTCAGCTGCAGAATGAGTCTAATGGGAGACATATTCAAACCTGGTCATTTGTAATGTCAGTGTCTTTACACTGTATATCCCTATCTGAAATACTCTAAAGTTCCTCATTAGCCACATTGCCCTGTTAGGCAGCATGATGCATTAGATATTCAACTCTAGAAATCCCTACTTTAATTTAAAGGTAAGCATTTTTGAGTGGGTGTGTATAAACTGAGTGGCTGTGGGACAAGTCCTGCCTATGCTAATTTTGCTTCAAGAAGTATAATTATGTACAGACTAAATATGAATAAACTACACAAATGTTGCAGCACTACCTTGCAATCACACTACAGTTTAGAGCAAGCAAAAAAAAAAACATGGGATATGAAATGCAGGAGTTGCATGGTGCCTCAGCAAATGATTAGTGATCACAATGGCATGTGCTGTACAATAACCACCATCAGCTGATGCCAGTGTAAGTTAGAAAACAAACACCACCTATGTGAGTGAATGTAGATGCAAGATTTTATAAGGACCGATGGTATTTATTGGCTGAGAGTATTACATATAAGAGGTGGCACTAAAGTATATAATCACATGCAATAGTACACCTGTGAAATGCATCTGCTGTTGAAGAAATATGTAATTAAATAAATTCTTGAGTGTGCAGGACTGTCCAATGAGAATACTTCAGGCAACACAGTTTGCACTGCCAGGACACAATGAGGATGCCTTGTCTCTGTGAATTATGAGTTATCTGGATTTCCTCCTGGACAGGAAATGAAAACGTTAGTCTCCTGCTGGGTGCTGGTTACAGTGGGTGCCAGCTTGTAAGACCACCTGTTGTTTAATAGGTAAAATATTTGTCCCTTCAGCCAAGTTATGTTCACCTCTGCCCAACATCTCAATTAAAGGCATCAGAATGCACACACAAACAATATTAAACTGAAACTGAAACAATATTAAACTGCATGATAGTCAGCCAGAGTTCAGGAGTTAGCTAAATTGGGACTAAATAAAGCCTGTTAGTAAATGCCCTCTCCTCAGTGACGTCCACTGCAAACGCTTTTAACCACCAACTTCAGCCGTCGACGGACACATCTTACCTCGTCCTCTTTTTCGTTTTTGAAACACAAACACGCCGCTCTTCTCTTGAACCCTTCGCCGTCGTACGTCCTGGTCTGGTTGGGCTTAAACTTCATCATTTATGATGCCAATCGTCGAGTGCCAGGAAACGTCAAAAAGTATTGGGAAAAGCGAAAATCTGGATTCAACCAGACCCTGAAGAAAGTAGCTTCGGTTGTCCGAGAGAGAGAGTGGGAGAGCAGGAGCAGCGCGTCCCCCGAAATGTTCCCAATTTAAGGTTCTTCAGATAGTCCCAGTTACAAAGTGTGAACTCGGTTCATTCATTCCTGCGCGATGTCAGACTGCGCCTGCTCGTGTATTGTGGCGACCATGGTGGTTTAGTGCCGCTGTCAACACGCATGATTCAACAAACTCGCACACATCTGTGGTCGGTGAGCAGCTAGCAGCTGACCTGAGAGCTGCGCAACAAGCTGCCTGACAGCTCCCACGTTACACACAGTTTCGTGTTCATCATTAACACGTCGATTAATAAGCCAAACATGGATCAAGTGTCTCCATACAGGTCGCAGCTCCGCGAGGCCGTGGTTTCCAGCGCGGATGCCTCAAAAAACGTCGCGTGCGTGAGTGATGCCTTTCCCGGAATTACTAATGCGGCTTTCAGGTACCACTCTTGAGCTCTTCAATCCTCCACTAAGGTGCTTTGAGTGCCTTTTCATATGAGATACTAACAACGCATATAACCATATAACAGCCTTAATCCTCCCATTTCCTAATTTTATCCCCACTTTTACCTCCAGTTATATATATGTGTATATATATGTATATATGTGTATATATATATATGTATATATATATATAAATTAAATCATTTTCAAATGTGGAATGGTAGGGGGTCAACAATTTCCACAATGATATCTACAGAAACAAAAACAAACAAATACACCCCTAACATATGAATGCATTAATAGCCTAAACAACCCCCACCCTTCACCCCTTTGCAGCACATTTGCATTACATTTATATATATATCAGAAATTGCATTGTTGACCTACTGAAAGTTTAGAAGTGGAATGGATGGAATAAATAAGCTCATACTTGTATTAGGTGTTTTAATCAATTTATTGGCCATCAGTTCTTATTGCATAACTCACCTAGTAAAGTTATGAGTTACTGCCTAAACTCATATCTCGGCAACCACGGTAGCCTAAATGTGGGGGAAAATGATCTTTACCAGTTGCATTTGGATTCTCATGATTACCTGACTTCCCACAGTAACTGAAGGGAGCATGAGGTCGTTGCCTGCTGTTTTAAGGTAAAATAAACAAAACAACGCAAGCCTGAAACTCTGTTCAGTCCAGTGCAGCAGGTGGTAACACTCACTGTGCTGGTCTCTACTGGCAGTGAAGTGTATGTAACGAAGCTCAGGGCTTCCCTCTGGTGGATGCGGACTGTCTTTAAACCACAAGATGTGTTCAAAGCTGAAAATGTTCAGAGGTGTTTCAAAATGGCAATGCCTGATTAGTTGGATGTGTATTCTTCACTGTAGACTGTTTCCAACATCAAGACAATGACATTCATAACTGTAGGACACTGATATCTGGCAGCAACCAGAATAAGAAAGTGCTTTTTAAAAAGGGAAAAGTCAAAAGACTTGATTATTATGAACTTATGAATGATCCTGAGCGTCATCCAAAGCAGCATTATGGCTCACATTGTGAAAAGTCAAGGACCATACCATGCTCTCCAAAGATAATTACTAAAATGTCAGGGGCATGGAAGCATGCAGGCTTCAATTTTCCAGGCCAGTGGAACAACTCTGAAGACCCCTTTGAACTTTTAACTTCATCTGACTGAACCAGATCCATGTCTCTGGAGAGGACACACAGCTCAGATTTATTCTGTTAACTGTGTGAAGGTTTTAGGCACCAAGTTTAGAGGACAGCATGGATTTGGTTTGATTTGCATTAAGCACCAAGTTAATATGAGTATCAGAGCCCACAATGGAGCCCTGGGGCACAACTCTAGTACCCAGCAGGAATTCAGACTGGGCCATCCCAAACCTCACACACTGACAAAATAATAGTCCACTGGGAAGGAAACAACTTCTGATTAAATAAATGGGAATTTTTCAGTAGTTTAATAGTTATAATTACCAAAGGTGTGGTAATAAAACAACTGCTACATTTAATCTGTTTAATGTAAAGTAGGAAGATGAATGTTCAATACAAACTTAATGAGAACTCACAATTCACACAATAAGCAGTGTACATTTTTCTGAATAGTATTAGCTAATTAATAGTAATTATTAATTATAATGAAATTGTTTCCTTTTTTTAGAACTATACATGTACAGTCATGTATAGTTCATAAATAAATATAAAAGATTATTTGGTGAAGTTACAACCTCAGCGGTTGAAAAAGTACATTTAATCATGTGCTGTACTTGATTACATTTTTGAGGTACTTGTACTTTACTT
Organism: Maccullochella peelii; assembly: GCA_002120245.1. Lineage (NCBI taxonomy): Eukaryota > Metazoa > Chordata > Actinopteri > Centrarchiformes > Percichthyidae > Maccullochella > Maccullochella peelii. The sequence goes on from LKNJ01004356.1 coordinate 10,484, forward strand.
GAGTATTTCAATTTTTTGCTACTTTATACTCCTATTTCACAATATTTTGGATTTAAATATTGTACTTTGTGGTCCACTACATTTATTTAACTATAGTTAGGTGTTAATTTTATACAAAACATATGATTCACTTAGAACTTCTGCACACCCACACAGGTGTTTTCACTTAGTGTGGCTGATTAGACCTCAAGGTGAAGTTGAGGCGTAACTTGTCCTGTCTAAACACACCCACACAATTCTGAGACAATGTCTAATCCCACAAAATAAGTGGCCCACGGGTGTATAGCTTCTTAAATAGTGTATATTGGCTCCACCTTGAGTAGCTACAAAAAGATACAACTAAGATGCTGCTTACATTTTAATGCATGAGTAATAATAATCTAATGTAATTTACAGTATACTGTATAATGAACTGAAAGGGGCAATTATGCATTTATTTGTATGTGTATCTGTATTGCATTTTGAAGGGAGTACTTTTAAATCACCAGCTATCCCTATCGAAATAATACAACATACATCAAGAGCAGTATCTGCCAAACTTGTCATACATGTGTTCCATCAAAAATGACACCCAGGCAACTATTTCAACAGATTTTATTTACAGAACATAAAAGTATGCAGGTTGTTTCATAGCATTCTGAGAGCAGGAAAACATTTCCTCCCTAGATTAATAGGAAGAATGAATTTACAAACAGTGAATAGAATACAGACTTTTCAGCCAAAGACCAATCACGACAATTGAGAGTCAAAGCCTTCATTGATCTTTTGGAGTTTGATCCCCTAACAACCCAGCATCTCTGGCCCTCGAACTACCTTGGTGGAAAGGGGCTAGGCACAGATCAGCCCTACCCTGCCCTACCCTGCCCTACCCTACCCTACCCTACCCCACCCTACCCCCACTCACGTCATCAAACAACTGACAGCTCAAATGTAACCACTGCTCTGTGAAATAAATGGAAGAAGTAAACCACTGAGTTCTGTAGCATTAGACTGTGATGACATATGGGGGGGGAAAGCAGAGTAGTTAGTTTGGCAATCTCGAGAAAGATTCACATGTAAAAGACTGGATATGGTAATAAAACATGTGTGCTAAAACTAAGGAAAGGTCCACAATGTCCACCCTTCCCTCCACACTCTCCTACACCATCCACATGCCTACAGTTTACACTGAGAGTGGTTGAAAAAGTTAATGTGACAGTGGCAGGCTCAGTTTGGTTTTCAGTCATATTATTGTTTGTCCTGCTAGGCCATCTACACAGGACAAACTCTGGTCCGCCTCCAGGTGAGTGTCTACATACAGTGGGCTAGTAGTAGTTAGCTGCTTTTAATAAACAAACAGCGACAAGGTAAAACTAAGTTAAAATAAATGTAAAATGTATACACTATGGACCACATCTAGCCAGTCTCTCCGCCCCACCCATTCCACTGCTCTGGAGCCCCCAAACCCACCCACCCCCCCAAAAAATGTGGGACGTAGGACACTCTTTCTCCCCCTAAACTTGCTTGTTGTAAAGCAGCAGTTGGCAAAAGCCTTCCAAAATCAATGGACACAGAAAGCCACATGAGTAGATCTAAAACCTCTGCCCATGCATTTGAACAGTAGTGAGTTAGGACAAAGACAAATCATTTCATTAGTGTGCATTTAAATCACCAATTGTCAGCAGTTGTTTCTTCCTTTACAATATATTCATGTTTATTTTATAATATATATGTATATATTTAAGACTGTGTCCTTTAAATGCAAATGAAGTCGGAAGAGGTCTTGGCAGAACGTGAGGACTTGTGTTCACACTTGACTTCCACTTGTTAGGCTGCTCTACACTTCATTTTTGTTTCCAGCATAAAGCCTGGTCCATGACTTGGCTGTAAAATAATAAAAAAAAAAAAAAAACAACAGAATATGAACATGAGTCACATAAAATTTACCAATATGACTTGGACAAATGTATTTTTTTCTAATTACCTAATGTTAATCAAGAATAAACATTAAAAATAAATTAAAATACATATGAAAATAATTGACTAAGAATATCAGCAAATGCAAACACAGTAGATAGGTAACACCTACAGAAAATGAGAATATAAGAAAGACAAAAATGAGTCAAAAAAGTAAATGTGGTCATGAATTAAGCAAATTATTTATCAACATATATTTTTATACAGTATGTTGATGAAAAAAGAATAAATGGTTTGAGTATAGTTATTTGTAGTGTTCATTAAACAATATAAATAATTCTAGTAAAGGTACAGTACCAAACACAAAAAAGATAAATCATAGTGTTTTGTTTTTTTGTACGTATGTGTGTATTTAGGCTGGATATCCCTTTAATCCAAATGACGCACTAAGCAAGAGCTGGATAGAAAGTGTAATAAACCCTCCGCTGAACCCAGTCAGATCATAGCTCTCACCTGTTTCTATGGCTTCAGCTTCATTGGACTTCCACTTCTCTGCAACGTCATTTGCTAGGGGATCATCAGGGTTGGGTGCACTTAGTAACGCCTGGATTGATAGCAGCACTGTACGAATCTGCAGAGCTGGCGACCATTTATCTGGAAAAAATGACAAACAGAGGGATTAATAAGACTAAAATAGAGACCAAGAAAAGCAGAGGGACAAAGTGTCAGACATTGAAAAGAGAGAGAGAGAGAAAAAAAACGAGTAAAGAAGAAGCACAAGAATAGTGTATCTGTTTTAAGCTGCAGGGCCAGTGAAGAGACAGTGGTGATATGCAGAGGTAGTGGCACAAAGCTCCACGCAGGGGTCACAAGTGTAACGTAAGAGACCCTTGATTTTTTGAGCAAGATGAAATTGGCAAATCCCTCACTTCATTCACAGGCCAAACATCACAGGACACAATACATACAGGCTCTCTTACAGTACCAGCCTGACTCAACAGACCAATGACAGAACAGATGCAATGTGGCTGTTAAAGTTGCTTGTCACATTTTCTGGTCAATTGAAAACATGTCCTTTAAGGTAAAGCACAATATATACCACTGTGACACTACAGAGTACTGACTTACCTTTCAAAATGTCTAGACATATTCTTCCCAACTTGTCTACATTGGGATGATATATTTTGGTCATGAAGCGCACTTTAGGAGCTGCCATGGGATATTCCTCTGGTAAAAACAGTTCAAGTTTAAATGTGCCCCCCTCAAAAGGTGAGTCCTGAGGTCCAGCAATGACCACATGAAAGTAGCGGGCGTTGCCTTCATCTGGATCTGCCTTGATGCCTGGGACAGGCTCTGCAATCAAACGCTGAGTTTCCTGGTATAGAAAAAGACAGAAAGACATTAACTATAAGTTGGTGCCACCATATTACTGGTCAGTGCCACAAAGTGCTTTCACTTTGCACTGCAAAATGCACTGTCACCATGAGGCCCCTGTCTGACTGAGATGTGTGTGTTGGGAGAAATGCTTTTGAACTCTATATTTCAGTGGAGGGATGCAGTTCCTAGTGTTCGGATAGGGCAGGGCAGCGTTGAGACATGACGGCTTAAAAAAAAAAAAAAAACTTTAAATAGATCAATTTTTAAAGGGGATGCAGCACAGAGCATTTGTCATACCACACAAGTTAACCAATTAGTTACAAGGGGACCATAAAGCAAACAATCTGCATTCCTGTCTACTTTGCCACTGTAGCTGTTTCTTTTGTAAATGTATGTATTTTATGAGACAATTACTAAGCTTTTTTTTTTTTTAAAGGATAAAGCCATGTTCTAACTTTCTGCATATGTCCAAAAACATTTGTGATGACTGAAAGTCACTTAAGGTAAGTGTGACAGAAAAAAGCAACAACATAGATGTTTGAAAATGATATAACAAGATATGTATTACATGTTATATACACTTTGAATATGGATTGTTTAAGTATTTTATGCTCATCTCCTTCAGTGACTGCACTTGGAAACAGTGTAATGCTTACTAATAAAATCTAAATCTACACCTTTGCCAAGCATTACAGTCAACTAGCACTGCTCGAAACTACACATCACAGGGTTGAAACGAATTTAAAAATATCAGCATTTTATTGGGTAAAACTGTCCTTAGGAATTGTTATTTGATATTGGTAAAAGTTTATTAAAATTATGCATTCGAAAGAATTCTAAAAGCCCCAGCCCACACCTGAGAGCTGCAAAAAGAGTTATAACAACAGTGATGGTAGGCAGGAGGTGGACTGTATTCTGCTTGGCTTTTATTTTTTTAACACAGGGGGGAGGGGGGCTTGGACTGCAATAGTGGCTCAATGCTGTGATTCTGAAGACTCTCTGTGCAGTATGTAACTGTCTTCTAGAGGTGACCCTGACTCAGCCACCGCACCGCAGGAGACCATTATTTTCATTCCCATCAGCCACTGCAGCAAGGTTTCTCCTGAACTCACAGCGACAGCCAAGTGACCTACAGAAACACACACCTTTACTGTGAAAGAGGAGCAGGTATCTGATATCTCGTGTGGTATGCATGAGGCAGTGTGACTGACACACCTGAGAGATGCCTTTAACAAGCAAACTACATTCAAGCTCACTGCAGTGCACGCCATTATATAAACTGCAGTGCTCTCAACTCGGCACTGTGCTGCATTCTCCAAACTGCAGTATTAATAATACAATTATACTGCTATATGAGGCCCTTTGGTTATTGTCCTAAATCTATAACCCTAGTATTCCCTTGTGCCTGTTTGAAATGCAGGCTTGTGTAATATATGTATCACGCCTGACTGACTACAACAGAACAATAAATAACAGCATAGCCAACTATATATGAAAAAATAGCATCAAATAAAGCTTGCAAACGGCCTGCACTCTTTGTTTTTGACGTTCTTTTCCTGAATGCAACTGGGAGAGAGATTCCTGAAATGTTTCTGATAACCCACAGACAAAACCATGCAGTGAAAACACAGACGAGAGAGGGGCTCCCAGTCCCAGTCACACGCTCTGAGGGCTCAAGGGCTCGGTCCACTAAGTACTGTTCCCAGCCCTCCCACCTTTTCCCACCTTTTCCCACCAACGCTAGTCTGCGATCTTCTTACTCACCCACCTGTGCAACCTAATCTTAGACACCATTCATGTTCCTATAATGCTTTCTAAATAAAACTCAATACAGGCTAAGCACTATTCCTTTACAAAGCATTAGCTGTAATTCCAGCAAATATGGTTAATTTGCACAAATACATAGAATGAATGACTGAATGTTATTTATACACAAAATTATAGTGAGGGCACTGTAAGGGTTCCCCAAAGAAAAAGGAAAAGTAAGTGGCTTCTGTAAGGCTTGTCTATTACCACCAAAGTTAAGCAGGGGTTAAAGACTATAACGATATAAAAATTAAGAATGAACTATAGAAATGAGTCATATCTTGGGTTCACAAATAGAACACTGGCCAGCTTTTCTGTGTTTAATAAAACTATTAAATAAATGAGTGGCTGCTGGTCAGACGGTGAAAGCAGTTTCAACACGTCACCCTGGACTCTGGGAACTTTTGACATCTTATAGACCAAATGATTAATCATTTCATTTGTAAAAACATAACTTCTGATCACATAAGACACAACAACACACAAGCAGTGTGCCAAGTAATCAGAGTCGTGATGACAAAGAAATCAAACACAACTATGGTACTACTTATGTCATTAGTTGAGAACATACGTTTTCACTGAATACAATGGCTGTCATGATGGGGAAATACTCTTGTAACTCGTGACATTAGCCCTTAAGTACTGTAATGATGGGTTTGCAGAAAATAGGTGACTGACAGCTGTCAAGTGACAGTGACAACACTGTATCATATAGTTCAAGGATGTACTTCCTTCAATAGCATCTTTAGTATGCTGAGCAAACCCTCTTTGGTTAGATGACTCACATCACTGCACTGGAAGTGATTTCTGATCAAAGTATCAAATGTCTCATCCATACTGCCTTATTAGGTACTTTCCACATTTATGACTAAGCTATGGTACTAACGTTTAACCCCTAGCTAACTTAAGAACTTCACTAAATTAAAAGGCGAAACAGTGTAAAGAAAAAAAAACATCCCACCTTAAGTTCATGTATGCTTAAATGACAAGTATAATGCTGTGATAATCAGGCTAACGCCAACTTGTTAAGTGTTCCTGTTTTTATCATTCACAACACAAACTAAGCTAACAAACTAGCCGGGGTTAGCATAGTTAGCCAGCCATTCAGTCAGCACAATCTGATCAGTAGCAACTTGAGAACATCATTGTGCTTGAAAGGTATATTTAGAAAAGATAACCCCGCCACACAGCACATTTATGGGGCATCTTTACAAAGCGTTGATGTATTTGTCTCCCACTGTGTCTCTCGGTGTGTCTGCGTACAGGAATGAAACGGAAGTTATTTTAGCTTAACTAACGATAGCGTGCTGGATGCTAACGTTAGCACACAAAACTGTTAAGCAGCAGAGCACTGGGAGTTTAGACTACGTATGTGGTGTTTCAGCCATGACAGAAAAGTCACACATGCACATACGCTGCTGTTTAAAGTGTGAAACAATTACCTTGATGATCCTGCGGGGCAGTCCTGCCATCTTGTCTTAAATGCGGGCTTGTAGCTCTCAGTGCCTCCTCTCCGTCGTTGGCATTGACAGCGAACACACGTCTTCCGGGTTCTTTGCGTCATGACAGTGGATGATGGAAGGACAGCAAGGCAGTAATTCATCTGATGTACAGTCCATGTTCAAAACAGATATTACACAAAAATGTATCAATATAAAGGATAAAAATATACCAGACCAGATATGCTCCATAGCCCTGCAGCTCCTCATGGACGTCAATATTTGAACAATTCACGTTGACAATATTAATTGGAAATTAATTTGGTCTTCTGATAACAAATATTTTGTCACAAAGTCAGATAAATATCACAGCATCAACTTTGCATCATTAAAGTAGTGTTGAAAAGGAGAGTGAGAAAGTCCTTTTGCTTAGGATTCTTAAGATTATTTTACAACCAATATTTATTTATTTTTATAAGTATAATTTGAAAGCAGGACTTTTATGGAGTATTTTCACACTGTGATATTTCTAAGTTTAATGAAGAATTTAATGAATGCTTTTCCTACAACTGGTGAGATGTCACTTTACCCTCCACAATACTTTATGCCATTGCATCATATCACAGCACCTGACAAGCAGAACTTGGAAATTTCCACTTTTATCTGTGCGTACCACAGCTACTCTACCTGTTGTAGACAAAACAAAGTATGAACTAGACTTAACATTTCCACCGGCCAAAAAAGCTGTGCAGTACAGCTTCATTTTAACTTTTTTTTTTTTGCACTGCAGGTTGAGTGGGAGCTTTAGATTGGAGGGAATTTTGAGCTCCTCCTCCGGACATATCTGTATGCATAAAAGCGTTGTCCCTTTGGGTGTCAGACCTGTGACTTGGGCATTAGCAGAGCAGCAAACTAAGAGGAACTTTATTTTCATAAAAACTGACTAAGAAGAAGAAGTCCAACATGCAGTTTCTGTCCCAACATAGCCCAACAGGTGGGTTTGGTATTTCTGTAATTGGTTACTCTTTCGAGCATGAATTCTGTGTGCAGAAAGTGGAATAAGAAATGTATGTATCATCTGATTTTTATTTGTCTTGGCAGGAGTATAGTACATTTTACTGTAGATTGTTGAATTCTGTCATAATCATAGATTCTCTGATGTAGTTCGTTGAATTCACGATTTTTAATTTTACATTACTGTTACTCAAACGTAAATTCTACTCCACAAGAATACAATATGTTACACTGTAGATTGTTTGGAAATGTTAAAATCATATTTTGAAAAGTTTATTTGAACCTGAAGGTGAGAGTATCTGACTCCCATAAAGCTATTCTTTTGCCAGCTCTCTCATTTCCTAACACTGACCTTGGCTTTTCTGCCACAGTTTAGTGCTAAATATCTATCATTAGTGTTTTGTAAAATATGTATATTACAGGCAACAGGGGAAACAGCCAGGTGTAAAATCTAGTCCTATAATTACTGCTCATGTTTGTTGCCTTACAGGTGCAAGGTTTCCGCTCATTTAGTCGTGATCATGGAAGCTCTTTAGACCAATCTGAGCTTGTGGGATTTTAAATTGATCTATTTCTGTACGTGTATGCAAACATTATAAAATATTTGTATGGCTTTGTTTTAAGATAGATAATCATTTTCTATCTGAATATGTCATACTCTCTAATGTATGTAAAGGTAAAAATGACAGAACTCTTTAGGAATGGAAACAGATCAAGTGTCTAAAAAATATTCAAAAAGTTACAATTTTCATGAAAATATTCTCATAATAATAATAACAGATTTCCTGCAACTTATCCATACTTCAAAGTAATGTTTCATTTACACTTTGCAGTGGTATCTTTTAGCATTCCGCCCTGCCCCACCTCACCAACCCTCCAAAATGTTCCATTGTTCAACACACACAGGAACAGATGAACCAGCTGCTAATCTTGTCCCTTCTCTCAGTGCACAGAGAGAACAGACAATATCAGCCAAATTAGACTGCTTGATTTGAGTGGCAAGATCTATCTCGACAGGGCTCAGCCAGACTTCCTTATCAACTTGGAATATTTTATATAGAGGCATTATGGGTTAAGCTAAGACTGGTACACAAGACTCAATCTAAAAGAAGTGTATTTTACTTTGATATTTAGTTAAAATGAAGCAATGTTTACTTGTAACCCCTCGTCATAGGATATGTGTTGTGTGCAGTTCAGCTAAATTTGTTGTGTTTATTTGTTTTATTGCCCACGTTTCCAGTCTTTGTGCTAAGCTAAGCTGACATCTGCTGGCTGTAGCTTCTTATTTAATGGACAAACATTAAAGCGATATTAATCTTCCCATATAACTCTCTGCAAGAAATGTGGAACTATTCCCTTAATCATCTGGCGACCCCTCAGATTTATCTTGTGACACCTTTTGGGGTCCCAACCACGATTTTGATAACTACAAGACTAGACTTTTATTTTGTACATCAAAAACATCTCAAATCTCTAACTCACTAATACTTTCAGTGACTTATGTCTGTCATCTGTAAATGTAATTTGTTTGATGTTCTTTTTAGCTCAGTGGAGTGCACACTGCTACCTGGCATGTGTGTTCATCATGACCGCCTGCTCTGGACCCGTTTCACCCCTTCATGCCCCTCCAGTGACAACAGGTCTCCGCTCTGCTTTCTCTGCCACACAAACCAGCAGCGTAGTGGGAGGCAAGCAGAAGGCAGTGACCTTCAACAGGCTCATGGTCAACATGGGAGGGGATTTCAATCCAGATATCGGTCACTTCCGCTGCCGCATCCCCGGGGCTTACTATTTCTCCTTCTCCGTGGGGAAATTTCCGAAGAAAATGCTCTCTGTGATGCTGGTGAAGAATGGAAAGGAGGTGCAGGCTATAGCGTATGATGACTACCGCAAGAAAGGAAGGAAAGTTCAAAGCCAAAGCGTGATGATCAGTTTGAAAGAAATGGACACAGTATGGCTGCTTTTACAGCAGAGTCCCCAGTATGCTTTGTACAGCAATGCTGGCCCTTACATCACCTTCTCTGGTTACCTTGTCTACCCTGACACCTCCCCAACCAGCTATATCACCAACAACCTGTCCCCATCTTGGCTGTCCTACCCAAACTGCCCACCTCAGGCTGACCCCTGGGCCAGAGGTCAAACCTCAGAGCAGCCACGGTCTGCCTTCTCTGTGGCACGGACATCCACACTCATGGGTCAGAACAGCAGGCAGCAGGACAAGCCACCTCTGACCTTTGATGTGGAATATCTCAACATCGGGGGGCATTTCAACAAAACCTCTGGCTTGTTCACCTGCCACTTCCCGGGTGCGTACTTCTTCGCCTTCACTGTGGGGAAACACCCTCGTAAGGCTGTTTCAGTGAAGCTGATGACCGGGAAGGGCGAGGTGCAGGCGATGGTGTTTGATGAGGACACATCGAAGAGACGGGAGATGCAAAGTCAGAGCTTGCTGCTGCCTCTCCGCCGAGGCGACAGTGTGTGGCTATACAGTCAGCAGGATGAGCGTTTTGCTGTCTACAGCAACCAGGGGAGGTACACCACCTTTTCTGGCTTCCTGGTTTATCTTGAAGCAGAAACACTCACGCCTCCCACCACACAGGACAGAACTCACCACTAAATGTCTTTACCCTTCATGGTGTCCTTTCTAAAAAATAGTAAAAAGTCTTCTCTGTGTCAGTATAGTGTACGTACATTTACTGCTTTGTTTGTTTGCTTTATGCTTTGTTTTTTCACAGTAAATAATGTAATTCCAGGAGATAACGTTTGTTGCCAAATTACTCCACAAGATGGTGCTATGATACATTTATTTACTAACCAGCGTGCAACATGGTTACGTTTGTCCTAAAAGTGCAATTAGCTATAAGACATCACAAATTCACAAACTTCTTGATTAAGTAATAAAATTGGGTTTTGGTTCACAGACACATTTACTTTAATTTAATTTTTAATTCTTTGTATTTAGAAGTGTTAAAAAGCATTTTTATATGTAAAAATGATTATTGCATGGCAAAGAAAATTATGTAAATGATGTATAGTTTATTAACATTTACTTACTGTAAAAATGAGATTTAGAGATACATCATGGTCATGTGAGTTGTCGTGGAACTTTTTACTGTGGATAAATCTGTATCTGTTTCGATGTTTTATGTGCATTTCAGGAAATAAATAAATAAATTCATACACTTCCATGAATTAAAAAGGTCTTCTTTCTTCTGAGTCTAATGCTAATGATACAATGTGTTGCATTGAGTACAAGGTCAATTCACTGTCAGTTAAGTTTATGTTGTCTACACTGAAATGCAAAGTGTGGGGTTGACATTTTCATTACTCTTATACTGTATATATGCAGTTCTCACAATGTGGTAAATGTCTGTTGCTCAAAACATGGATCCTCACTACAGCTACTAGTACTACTCCAGGTGGTGTTGTCGCTACTGCAACTATTAAAGCTACATTCTGCTACAGTGCCATTGCTACTAGGCTACAACTACCACAGTTAATATCAACTACAGCAATAATAGCAGTATGCCAGGCATCACTACAGAAAGAAAGAAAGAAAGAAAGAAAGCGATTTACAAAAAGGGAAAATGGAGGAACCAAACATTCAAAATTCTGTAATGGTATACATTAAAGTGGTCAATAGCAATGTTAAATATTCTTTAATTAAAGAAAATTGGCTAAAACATTCAAAAACACAGTTATGGTCCTGTAACTGAGGTGCATTTGTTGAGGGTTAAATTAAAAAAAGTAAAAAGTCCTTGTTTTTGTTAGTTGTTGTTGCAGGTTATACAATGGAAGACCATATTTCATCAGACATTCATATTTTAATATTTAGTCAATTATCTTTAAGTAAATTGAACATATTTCTGTTTAGTTTATTGGGATAAAGTTTCAGAAAGATTAAAGAGGAACGAAGAATCATACTTTTCCAGAAGTACCAGATGATGTACCTGTACAGTCTGTGTACTCCTGAGTAGAAAAATAAGCTTAAGAATGTTCCAACATCAACCTTTTTCCTGTTAATCTTGTCATTTATTGAGGCAGAACATACAACTTTTGCATATTTACATGCAGCAAGTGCTACGAGTTTTAGAAAATAACAAATAAATGAGCTCATTATTAAACTCAGTGTAATCTAAACTTTATACTTCTTATGAGCACCGTCTTTGCTTTGAATAAGTTCCAGTGTTTGTACTTGTCTGACTAATCACGCTGGAACTGATGTTTTACATGATGTACACAGTAAAAAGAAGTCACTTGAAACGTCTCAACAATGAGACAAGTCTCAAGAATCACACAGTGAGTAGACATGATGATGTTGAGAGCCATAAAAAAACTCCATGAGTAGAATAAACACAAACAATACTCTAAAACACTGATTGAGTTAATACACGAAGGTCGGGCCACACAGAGGCACACAGGCTGTGCAGGGATTTAATTCCACATCGTCACATCATCCAATATAAATATGCACTGTAGTTGGACCATGTCTTTATCTTGCAAGTTGAAATGTTCATGTTACCATCCCTACGTTACCACTATCTTCAGTTCTCCTGTTGTGTCACTGCACGTCCCAGATCTCACAGAGCAGCGGGGTAAACTTGTGGTCGTTCATTCTCCAGGACGTGAGCATCTCTGTGTGGTAGTGGCTGAGTGTTCTCAGCTCCGTCAGACGGCCCAGGAGACGAGCAAAGTACTGCGGCTTCTGTGGATGCTGCAGGACACACAGCTTCCTCAGCATGTCCAGCATGGTCTCCTGAAGTCTCTCAACAGCCTGCTGATCCTTCACATAAGGCCGATCTAGAGAGGAATAGAGTGAACCGTGGTGACACATTTGCCTTTTAGGATATCAAAAATTGTAGAAATGATTTCTGGAGAAAAAAAAAACACACCTTAAATAGTGTTATTACAAAATACTTCTGGATTACTGAAAGCTGTCTGATGCTGGCTCACCTGGTGTGAGGATGGTTATGGTGGTGAGGAGAGCCTGTTCCTCCTGCACCATGTGGAGTTCACCGATGCTTTTGTAAAAGTTGAACATGGGTATGATGAATTCCTCTGATATACCTGCAGAGAAAGAGATGTTCAGTTTCCTAAAAAAATGTTTATGGTGAATGAATGCGCACAAGCATGCTCCCCATAAAAACTCTATGCTAAGGTGAAGTCTAGTACAGACATTTGATCAGTGATCAGCGAATGAGCTGTCTTTTAAGACCTGGTTTAATTACTTACAGTAGTTTCAGTACATATACAGCACTACAGTACTTTTACAACAATTCAAAATTGATCAATTTAAGGGCAACTTTTGTTGTTATCGACCATGAGATTCTGACTGTTAAATATTACAGCTTTAAATCCACTGTAGTCCCAGATGAATAGCAATCTATTTATTCATATTTACTGGAAGTCTCTCTGATACCAAAGTTTAAACTTGGACACTGTAAATTGACTTTCTCACATGATTACCTTTGAAAATAAGAAGTGATCTATATCTGTATGCAGGTGATGTTAGTCTGTATAGTGCTGCCCCTCATGTGATGAACTAATCTGATGAATGATGGAGCAAATGCTGTGTTACAGAAAAAACAGTCAAGTATAGTTTTATCTGGTAAATTGCATGTATAAGGTTACAGAAGGAAGAGCGGGACATGAGTAGAAAGAGCTTATCCTACGTAACAGTCTGCACTTTGAGCCATTTAATCGACAGTCCTCCCTTATCTGCTTTATTGTTCACCTATCATCCACAGCAAAGACAATAAACTCAAGCTTATAGAGAAGGAGAGCAGCAAGTCCCCACGTAAAGGAAGTATTCTGGTGTTATTTTTCTTGAAAACAGGGTACATTTCTGACTCATTTTCTGACCATTTGAGTGCATTAATCATTCAAACACAACTGGTTTCCCAGTAGACCCCGGTCAAATTTCATCAAACAAATTCTTTGCCTATAAATGTCAAACTGAAATCAATGATTACATGAACAGAGCCCATTCCAATATATTTACCTGTTATGTTTTATATATGTCTGAAGTTTTTCCTCAGTTGATTACATGGTAACAGCGGAACCTGATCGTCATCTGACATTGAACAGTTAATGTAATCAATAAAAAAACAGACTGCAGTAACACTTTTTCAAAATGTTTTACAGTTTTGCACATTTGACACTTATAATGCTAAAATCAAGGATTCAAATTCGAAGGGCTGTCGTGCAAAATAAATACTCTTGACTGCATTTGTGAATATACTGCACAGTATATTTATGAACCTGAGTGGTATCCAAATTAATGTGATTTACTAAGGCAAAAAGAATAAAGGGGGTGAATTTCAGAGCGATAAATGAATTTTAAAATCTATTGTATAACTGTAACAAGGAGTCATAACTGCAAAATAAGGGGATGGATCAGTGATTTAATGTACATTATTACTCATGAAGGTTGCAACTGAAGTACTTTGCATTATGTCTTAACTCAGCTTTGATCAAATATTTCCTGGACAAATTAAAATACAGTAGTTGGGATGCAGTAGGATTTGCAAGCAAGAGGATCAGCCTCATTCATCTCTATCTGTGGAGCCCTTTAGCATATAGCAAATATACATTTCTCTTGCTTTTCTTCTTTAGGGTAATGATTCGATAATAAATAAGGATGCTTATTACAAACTGCTCTCTATATAATTTCAAATGTTTGCATTCAGATTGCTCTTGCACACTGGCAGCAGTTCCTACTTTTGACGCTCTTCAAACTGGCAGAGGTTGTCTGTCTGCTCGGACACATCATCAAGCATTCAGAAATGCCAGTGGGGCTCAGAGGGAGAGAAGTGGACAATAGCACTCCTGATGTTTTGATAAGGAACAATGGTCTCTTCAGACAGCTTTGCTCCCTTATTCTCCCAGACTGGCCTTTAGTGTGAATATATCTTATCCGCACCATTCACGCTAGAGCTGCGCCAAGGGACCCAGTGACTCACACACACTCCTGCCACCACTGCCGCTGTCTGTCTAACTGTCCAACCTGGCTGACATAATGACACCTCGGATACATATAAATGATTTTTTTAAACCATCAAGCAGTAAACTATTTGATATGTGTAAATAGAGAGGCTACAAAAACAGTACGTATGAAAAAACCTTTCCACGGCAGAAACAACTTATATATGTGTGTGTGTGTTTTAATAAATCAAACCCAGAGCCACTAAAAAGTTTGCTTCGAATGCTCTCCTTCACCTGTCGGTATGCACACGCACGCCTAAACAGAGTGAAATTGTACCCAGCGAGGGTGTGTGTGCATGTGTAACCTACACCCAGCCAGAGATCAACAGGTCAGCACACATCTCCCGCCTGCATCACACAGATCAGGCAGATCAATTATTAAAGGAGGATCTGACTAGACCTGGCTGCTTGGCTGCAGGTGGAACTGCAAATGTCATGATGTTGCATGTGCTGCAACTGGTAGCGCAAAGGACCAAGACAGTTGAAGGTCATGAGTTAGGAGTAAAATGTTCTAGTTCCACACTTTAAAATTGCATGGATTATTTTGGGTCATGAAAGTTTAGAAGGCCATAGTTTCTTCTGTAACCACAAGATTTAGTGTGGTTGCACCGTGTACTGTATCAGACAGTGCCTTACATTTTTATGCATCACTTCAGTTGACTCACCACTCTTGCGTATCCTCTCCTCCAAAACTTCTGTGTGTCCGTTGGGCATCTTCCTGCTGAAAACCTGAGCTGAGCGCAGAAACATGGCTTCGACAGCCGAACCCTTCAGCAGAGCGATCTGGTCCTCACGATCCAGAGCGAGAAAGCCTGCCAGAGGCATCACGCCACTCATTACATCCAGCAAAGAACACTGTGTATTTGTATTTGTACTGATATCATGGTATCAGTGTGTTATTCTCTCTTTGTTTTATAAGATTTGCAAACTAGGAAACAATACCTGGAATATTTTTTGTAAACTCCACCAGAACTTGAACTTGACTTGTTGCCATTTCCGTCAATAAGAGGAAGTTTTCCTCTGCGCTGTACTGTTCTTGTAGCTGGAGGGGAAACAACAAGACTAAGCTGCATGAACTCCACCCGCAGTGGGTTACACCAGCTACATTCAGTAGCTGTAGCGGCATCAGAGGTCATCATCTGAACTTCAGTGTCTGAAATTTAGATAAGTTCTGCCGAATGGTTGCTGCACTCTCTGTTGCCAATTTCCAGGAACTCATCTATTGGATCTTTTAATGTTGATAATTCAAATAGTTTAAAGAAAAGTGTTATTGAGGGTAATATACCAGTTTTTTGGCCATGTCTTGAGGGATTTGATGTCTGTTGTAAGCATCTGCGACGAGTTTTATGAGCGCCTCCTGCTCTTTGGTGATTTCTACTTTTTCCTGGATACAAGCAGAAAACAGAAACAACACATGATTAAGTGCTGATGCATTTTTTGTCACATTTTGTATGACAGAAAAAATGAAGGTGGAAGAACTGCACATTTCCATGACACGGCAGAGGTCGTGAATACCTTTGACAGTTTGGTGGTTGAGGTGACCTGTTTGTTGTCTGTGTTGTCTGCCCCCTCTGTCTCGTCTCCAGTCGACTGTCCCGGGGAGGCCTTGGTGTTCTTTCGCAGCCTTTTAGATTTACACTGGATCTCTGTCAGCAGGCCTGCCAGCGGTGATGAAGGCTTCACTATGTGTGTTAAATACCTCACAGTTCTTTATTCAACAGCATTTGTAAATGTTTGTTTTCATTTATCACAAGGCCAAATTCAAGTTGTCGGTAATATTAGAAAAAATACTGCATAGAAATACTAGTGAAGGGAGAATCTAAATTATACTTTTGTGATTTTGTGCCATTAATATTTTAACATCATATATTATATTCACTGCGACGTAATCCATACGTCAGTGATCCATAAGTCACAGCTTACATTTAAATATTTGCGTAATTGTTTCTATTCCTTATATTGATTTATTGTCTTGTTTCATTTAATTCTACTGTTTTATAATCTGATTATATGTTTGTTTTATTTTCTCTTTTTTACTTTTGCTGCTGCAATGGCCATATTTTCCATTAAGGACAAATATATATTCACTTCACTATCCTTTATTATGATAACTTGTTCTAACGATAATGCATGAATGTAAGGCCTTGTTAGTAACTATTTGACTTCGTATATTCAATCAAACAAGTGGAAAGTGAAAGAATTTCCCCTCTTTAAACAGGACTTAACAAAGTGAGGAGAGGGGAGTGATCAAAGAAAAAAGACAGAAATCAACCTCTCCAGTTAATTAGCATCCGTCTTTTCCCACTATAACCAAAAAAGTCTAATTGGTCGAGCTCGTATTGTGCCAGCAGGTCATGAATGCCCGCCACCCTCCAATATTCATCACAACTTCCCTGCATTATCTATGAGCAACTGGAGTCCAGTCCGTCCTCCGGCTCTTTTCAACTGACAGCTCTTAATAGAACCAATAACTAATAATCCTCCAAAGACTCCAGAAGTACATGTTCACATTTACAAGTTCTGTCTTCACATTGAGGTATTCTCAGCATGTGAAAATACACAAGACTACATTCCCAAATAGCCAAAGGTGTTGAGATAGTGTTTAAGGCAAACAACACTCGCAGCCAATTCCTTTTAATGACAGCAGCCATTTTGGAGTAAATTTTTCCTAAATGGAGCTTAAGGTGTCTGTTTAACTTCTTCTATTCCTGTAACAGTAACAAAAGCTGGACCTTTCTATTGTGTGATATGTGACATTCAATCCCCCAGTAAAACTCAACAGGCCATGTCAGAATGGGAAATGAGGGCCCACCACGGCAGCCTTTAACAGCCTCTCTCGACTCAACTACATAGACAGTACAGTGTGTGCACGTGGACGGCGCAAATCAGTTTGAATTGATGCATGACAGCAAGTAGAAATATGCCTACAATTCTTCCATTCCCCATCGTATTGATTAACGATTGTTTCGGCATCCTGTCAGCATGATCAGGAACCAGAGGCTCTTAGCGATCAGCGATACTCACATTCAGCCAGCATGCCCATCTCCTTGCACTTTCTTAGCCGACACTCCTGGCATTTCCTGCGCATATACATGTCCATCTCACAGTTTCCGCCACTCTTGCATTTGTACACTGCATTCTTTGTTATGCTCCGTCTGAAGAAACCTGA
Organism: Maccullochella peelii; assembly: GCA_002120245.1. Classification (NCBI taxonomy): domain Eukaryota; kingdom Metazoa; phylum Chordata; class Actinopteri; order Centrarchiformes; family Percichthyidae; genus Maccullochella; species Maccullochella peelii. Next base: position 28,169 of record LKNJ01004356.1, read on the forward strand.
ACATGGTTGACAAAACAAGGCATTATCATGAGCCAGGTACAGAAGGTGCTGATGCAAAGCCAAGACATTTTGTTCTCTGATGGATACATACAGTATGTTCTGTTGGGCCACACTGTAGTATAGTGGTGGAAAGTAACTAAATACATTAATTTAAGTACTGCATTAAAGTACCTTAATGATTTCCATTTAATACTACTTTTTACTTCTGCTCCACTACATTTCAGATTGTACTTTTTGCTCATTTTTCTAACTACATTTAATACCAGCTATAGTAACTAGCTACAGATCAAGGTTCTACACAAATAACATTTATCCTATAAATATGATGCACTCTTGTAAGTTCAACTGTATAACACTATATAAAGTAGTGTAAATGATCTCAGCAGCAACAGTAAATGGCTGCTTACACAAAGTGTATCAGGGATAATAATAAAATAACAATGAATATACTGCATATTATAATACAACACTCTGAAAGAGCCCATTCTGCATATTGAGCTTTGATACTTAAATCTGCATTTACAGATGTTTTTTTGTTTTTGGCAACTTGGGGGCAGCAGAAAGTAGCCGTGAACACAACACTGACATATTATCACCTATTACGTTGATATGGCGAACATGTTAGCAAACAGTTGTCCTTGTACACATCCAGCAGTTACAGAGCAACATTATCATTCATGCGGAGTCGTGTTTCTGGCCACCTGATGAATGTAACTCAAAATATTCACTCTTCTTTTAGCTCTGGTTTTGCTCTCCACCAGCTCCTGAGGGAAATATCTGCCTGCTGCCTGCTGGAGCTCAAAACACCACTGATGAGAGCCGCGGGAGTGAAACAAAACATTAAAGTTGCAGTCCGGAAAACCAAAACAATGAGACGCTAAAATAATTCTCTGTGGGTTCATCACGACAAGCGACACCTTTCACATAAACATAAAACGTAAAATATTGATTATAGCTACTTTAAGAACAGTTTGCAGATAATCCTTCTGCACTGAGTAACATTTTGAATTCAGGCCTTTCAGGATTGTGGTATTGTGCTACTTTTACGTGAAGGATCTAATCTTTCTTCTTCCACCGCTGCTCTGTACGTATTTCATGCAGACTTAAGCTTCTTTAACCAGGAAGGCTAATTGACAAGTAGGTATAAACTAAATTCGTAGGTTACACACTGTTCTAATAATGTCACAAAGAGAATCCAGCTGGCAATGATCCAGACAGGGAGAGGGCAACAGAGCAAAACACACACACACACACACACACACACACACACACACACACAGAATAACTTTGGAACAGTTATTAGACATTCTGACATACAACATTAAGCAGAATGACATGCATTAGCGTAACTGAGCTCATGTTGCTCCTGCATTGTACAGCAGAAAGCTGAGAGGGAACCCAATCTGGCAGCAGTACCAGGTAGACCTGAGCCTATTCTCAGTCAAATGGCAGAACAGGCCAGCTGCTGCACTCCTGGCATTGTCCAACCTCAAAGTGTGGAATTACACTCACAGCCATTCACCCTGCGGTTTGGCAGGAATCACAGAAAATTCAGTGTCATAAAAACATGGGGAGGAGCTTCTAAAGGCCACGACTCCACTGTCAACTGGATCATTTTTACACGGAGAAGGGTTGTAAAGTTATGCTTGCTCTTAGTGTAATATTTTCTCATATATCTTTTGATCTTTTTAAATCAATCTTATCTGCAGCTCAAGAAGTCCCACTCAGACCTGACCTTGATGTACTGTATGACTGCATGGATTTTATTGCCTGTTCCTGGCATGTAATTACATATGGAATCAACAGCATTATGCCACAGTGTACAGCAGTAGTAGTAATAGCTGTTACGCTCGATTAAACAACCCTTAATCTGTTTTTTACCAACAGCACACGACAATAAATCAGATGCATATTCTGTGAAGGATCGTCACTTACCAGCCCCTTAGTCAGACCTTCTAAGCACAAACAGCATGACCAACACTCTTGTATTAATTTCAAATGACAAATGCTTATGTATTAAATACTCTTCACCAGCAACAGCCTTTGTCCATGCCTGGAGATGTACTCTAAACAGTACAAACCCAACCTCAGCTAAATACAGTGTATGTCTTATAGGTTGTTAATGAGAAACATCAACAACAACACTCAGACGTTCAGCTTCTTAACAGGGCATATGTCTACCTTATGTTTAAATTTGTTTTGGTGTATTTAAGATCTTCAAATAGTAAAACTTCCCTTATTATTAAAATAAAATGTAGAAAATCACATATATATATAACTGTTCTGAATTTAAATCCAGCTTATTTGTGTCCTTACAGCACATCTTCCCTCACCTTTACATCCCTCACAGGTGAGAGCGTTATAGTGGTATCCAGAGGCCTTGTCTCCACACACAACACACAGTTCCTCCCCTTTGACCCTTCCAGCCTGCGACATGTGCCGGGTCCTCTTGCACACGGCAGGTACCACAGCGGACACCTCCTCCATCTCAGCATCAAAGCTGACCTCCAGGGGTCCTTTCCTCAGTTCATATATCCCTGTGTGTGAGTACCATTCGTCTCCATTGTACAGAGGGTAGTAGTTCTGACTGGAGTAGTATGGTGTAGAAGACATGGTTGGCTCCATGGACGGGCACTGCATGCTGGGATAGCTGTTGAAGGGTAAGATGTCGGGATCCTGCAGGAGAGGACTGCCTTGATCTGCCAGAATATCTAAGGGAGAAGAAGGAGAGGGATTATAAAACTGAAAAAACAGCATGTACAGCTTGTGTTTGACAAAAAAAAACTCAAGGTCCACTTACTCGCTTTTTTCTAAGATTTTAACTGCATCTTGTGGCCTATTTTTTAGGGAATGGAGATATCTAAGTTGTCATTACATGGCATAAATATGGAACCACACAATGACAGCTGAAGCTAGCTCCATGTCAACTGAGGAAACTCGATCTGTTGAGATCATGAGATGTGGATGAAGGCTTTGATAAAAGCTTGAAAATTGACCTTTTTCAAGGTTAAGAATGAACTTTCACACTTAACATAATATAACTTGGACTAAACTAAAGTGTCAGAAGCAGTCAAATAACAATGGAAATCCACTTTGAATAATGTCAAGTCACTTTCTTACTTTCTTTGCAACATGATACCGTCAATCATCAAACCCTCAATCTCGACAAGGAAAAACTCCACAAAACAGTTTATTTCAAGTGCTTCCCTGCAGAAGCTCACTGGCTCAGCAGTAGTCGGTAACCCACACAACACATACTATAAAGCCATAAATGATTAACAACTCGCTTTCACAAAGCACACTGTCTTTTAGAAAACAAGTTGGCATTTTTGATACAGATAAAAGAATGTTAACAGTGTTGTTTCACCATTACTGATTTCCAGAGCAAGTGTGGCCTATCAGTGACACGACATTTCATTTAAAAACAACAGAAGACCATTTCAAGACCACGTGAAGTCTACAAGAACACTCCCTCATCGGTACTGAAATATTGTCAGGCGTTCAAATCTGTCATTAAAGCAAAGTGACACTAATACGATATCTATCGATATCGATATGTAACACTGACCTCTTGAAGACTTGGTCAGGACCATGGCCATCTCCATGTGACCAAACACGCAAACTATTCAGAGACTTTACTCTCTGATCCCGACAGTCCAGCTGTGTTTTGTAGATCAGTCCTTCCTTTGCCACTAACTAACAAATCATCTTCCATTCATTTCTTCTGATGGGAAACCTTCCTATAAAGACTGACAATAGCAGATCAAGTACTTAACTACATGGCACCTGCTTGAGAAATCCCAAGGGGAGCAAAGGTTGCCATGGCTACTCATTAACCACACGGTCAAATTGTTTTCATCATTACAAGTAGCTGGCTAATGTGTGAAGTCATTCCCAGATTTGGGGCAATGGTACCAGCTGACTGCTACTGTATGGTGTTGCTTGAGTTTGTGAGCAGCCGGACATGGATGTGAACTGGTTCATGCAGTTATCATGAGGATCATGTGCATCCATCATTTTTTTGCAGTTGAGGGTAATTATTTCCTGCCTGCTTGTTTATGTTTTCTTTAAAATGTAAGATGTGATTTGCTACAGTAGGTGACTCCCTATCAGATAAACTCATTTACTGGGCCCCTTCATCCTCACCAGCCTTCGTGCTCCAAATGTGTTTGGTTGAATTGATTTTAAATGAATGTTATTTAAAAGTGGATACTACTGATCCTGGAATCGTTGATGTTTAGGCTTGTTTTTTTCAGTTGGTTCAGTCAAGTTTGCATTTGTACTACAACCACTTGGAGTGACAGAAGCTGAACATTTCAATCATTTATCTTAACTGTCTTTATCTGGTTGTATCTGCTATTTATCTATTTCACTTCTCTGCTTGCTTGCTAACTCGTTTTTACCCCTTGTGCTCAGTTACAGCACATGGTGCAATGGTCTTACAGTTCACTCTATAGGTTGGGGTTGTGTCTTGTGCAGTCAGCCTATAATAGTGAGTAGTGATTGGTTGTTGTGACAATAAATGTACATATTATCCTTACACCACACTATTTGCAATCCTATTTGTGTGGTTTATATTCCTCCTCAACACAAATATGTAAATACAGTGGGGCAAAAAAGTATTTAGTCAGCCACCAATTGTGCAAGTTCTCCCACTTAAAAGATGAGAGAGGTCTCCAATTTTTATCATAGGTATACCTCAACTATGAGAGACAAAATGAGAAACAAAAAAATCCAGAAAATCACATTGTAGGATTCTTAAAGAATTTATTTGCAAATTATGGTGGAAAATACGTATTTGGTCAATAACAACAGTTCATCTCAGTACTTTGTTATATACCCTTTGTTGGCAATGACAGAGGTCAAACGTTTTCTGTAAGTCTTCACAAGGTTTTCACACACTGTTGCTGGTATTTTGGCCCATTCCTCCATGCAGATCTCCTCTAGAGCAGTGATGTTTTGGGGCTGTCGCTGGGCAACACGGACTTTCAACTCCCTCCAAAGATTTTCTATGGGGTTGAGATCTGGAGACTGGCTAGGCCACTCCAGGACCTTGAAATGCTTCTTACGAAGCCACTCCTTCGTTGCCCGGGCGGTGTGTTTGGGATCATTGTCATGCTGAAAGACCCAGCCACGTCTCATCTTCAATGCCCTTGCTGATGGAAGGAGGTTTTCACTCAAAATCTCACGATACATGGCCCCATTCATTCTTTCCTTTACACGGATCAGTCGTCCTGGTCCCTTTGCAGAAAAACAGCCCCAAAGCATGATGTTTCCACCCCCATGCTTCACAGTAGGTATGGTGTTCTTTGGATGCAACTCAGCATTCTTTCTCCTCCAAACACGACAAGTTGAGTTTTTACCAAAAAGTTCTATTTTGGTTTCATCTGACCATATGACATTCTCCCAATCCTCTTCTGGATCATCCAAATGCTCTCTAGCAAACTTCAGACGGGCCTGGACATGTACTGGCTTAAGCAGGGGGACACGACGGCACTGCAGGATTTGAGTCCCTGGCGGCGTAGTGTGTTACTGATGGTAGCCTTTGTTACTTTGCTGCCAGCTCTCTGCAGGTCATTCACTAGGTCCCCCCGTGTGGTTCTGGGATTTTTGCTCACCGTTCTCGTGATCATTTTGACCCCACGGGGTGAGATCTTGCGTGGAGCCCCAGATCGAGGGAGATTATCAGTGGTCTTGTATGTCTTCCATTTTCTAATAATTGCTCCCACAGTTGATTTCTTCACACCAAGCTGCTTACCTATTGCAGATTCAGTCTTCCCAGCCTGGTGCAGGTCTACAATTTTGTTTCTGGTGTCCTTTGACAGCTCTTTGGTCTTGGCCATAGTGGAGTTTGGAGTCTGACTGTTTGAGGTTGTGGACAGGTGTCTTTTATACTAATAACGAGTTCAAACAGGTGCCATTAATACAGGTAACGAGTGGAGGACAGAGGAGCCTCTTAAAGAAGAAGTTACAGGTCTGTGAGAGCCAGAAATCTTGCTTGTTTGTAGGTGACCAAATACTTATTTTACCGAGGAATTTACCAATTAATTCATTAAAAATCCTACAATGTGATTTCCTGGATTCTTTCCCCCCATTCTGTCTCTCATAGTTGAAGTGTACCTATGATGAAAATTACAGGCCTCCCTCATCTTTTTAAGTGGGAGAACTTGCACAATTGGTGGCTGACTAAATACTTTTTTGCCCCACTGTAAATATCTATATTTCTTTACCTTAATCACAATTTCTATTTTTTCCTAATTCAAATCACTGATCTACACTCTAAAATGCCTGTCGCTGTATTTGTTTTCTTCTTTCCTTTTGTGATAAGGTATCTATGTGTCTTTTGCATGTTTGCACTTTAACTCAAAAGCATATGAATCTATAAATATAGCAAAGCATTCTTGGAATATATTAAACTTTTCTCCTGTGTAAATGTGTATGCATTTACTGCAATGCTTTACTTACTTTTAATGTAATGTTGTTGGGACATTTTCATGGCCATTGTGTGATCACTCCTACAAACTGACTGATTGGTTATATTGTCCTCGTGTAAGTACCCAGTTCACAGACGACATGTGACATGTCATCACAGCTAATCTACACAGGTGTGCTCATACCCTCATGTTTACCTGAGGAGGATCATTTGTGGTGGAAACGTTGTCATGTCCATGTAGAATAAAAGACTTGGGAAGGAGACAACAGTGCGCAGGTATTTTTAGCCACGCTAGAGACATGGCCCCAGGGATGCCAATGTCGGTCCACCACTTTGGTCCAGACTGAATTATATCAGCTATTGGATGGATTGCAATGAAATGTGGTACAGACATTTATGTCTCCCTGAGGATCAATTCTAAAAACTTAGGTGATCCTCTGACTTTTCATCTAGCGCCATCATCGGGTCAAAATTTCAATTTGTCCAATACAAAACTAATGACATCAACCTCAGCTGTGTTTGGTGCTAAATAGAAACTGTTAGCATGCTAATACACTAAACTAAGATAATGAACATGATAAACATCAGCATGTTAATGTTGTGAGCATGTTAGCATGCTAGATCAAAGCAGCACTGTGTGTTTGTAGACTCTTCTGCAGTGTAATCTTTCTGTGAACTGGATCCTGCCAAGTAGACTTACCAAACATGTGGGAGCTCTCTGAGATGGAGAATTCATCGCTGGGTGGGATTTCCAACAGTCCCACCACATTGATGTCGGAGCCCACCCACTCATTCATTCAGGAGGGTCGTCGGGCACCAACTCAGAAAACACAGGTTGGACTGGGCCTCAAAGCAGTAGTAAGCCTCTGTTTACTTCTGTAACAAGCATAAAAATAATTTGTGAACCATGGTGGAGATCTCCTGAACACCCTGACAGGTCTGCAGGATCCTCTGAAACCTGCACCACGATGTAATTAAACATTGCCTTGGAGTCTCTACATCAACACTCTTGACAGGCCTTCTCTCCCACACAGGGATGAGATGTTCAGTAGCTGCCTGCGGGGAGGTGGGGGGTGAAGGCCAGGCACAACAAGGCCTCTGTAAGAGCGAGTCATGGAAAATGTCTTTCCTTTCTACCGCCTGTCCTCATCTCATGTCCTCTCACACATTGTGTCGTTAGGGCTCACTTGACATGATGTATTCTAAGACCATCAGTGTTGTCTTTCTTAATGTAATTTTACTAAACATAATGTTAGTGCCTTCAGTCTTAGTTAGCATATACAGCTCATTTAATGGTAAAACCTGAATTGCAGATGTGCTTGAAGGTACCTCGTGAGTAACAGACATGTTTTTTAAACATGTCCACGGCCTTTCTGGTGTCAAGGCCACAACATGGTCACATGTGAGACATTACTTTTATAAGCTTCATCTGCCACGTTTTTTGTTTTTTTTATGAACTCAGTGTAATTTCCCCTGAGATCCTAAAGCAACCCACAAGGATTCAGAAACCTCCAGTCCACTCTAACAACCCACACAACAGCCAAGCATACCTCAGACACAATGGCACACCGCAGACTCATAAGAAGTCACTTGTTTACCAGTGAAAAATGAAATATGTTCAGACTTGATCTCATAGTTCTTACCTTGTCCTGGTCACTTGATGTTGAATTCCTGATCTGAAAAACTTTCCTCTTTTTCAGCCTCGTTTCTGATATCCACGCCGTGAGCTACAGCTCAATCAATATTTGCTAATGAACATTAAGCTGCTTGTGTCTGGGCTCCAGTGAGCGCATGTGTGACCAGCTGAGGTCAGGGAGAAATGGATGGTTATTAATTAAACTGTCCATTCCTGTCCATGTCACNCCCCCCCCCCAAACACAATCTCCCCCTCAAAAAATCCCTCTTTATCTCACCAAGACAAGAGGCTGCCTCATGAATTCTCATTCTCTGAATTCAGCAGACCAGAAATCCCACCCACCCACACAAACATCACACATGGAACATACATCCAGTCATTAGCAAACAATTTCTTAGTACGAACAGTTTATATTTTTTTATCTTTGAATAGTATCATGACGTGTTTTTGTGTCTTTTTTCACTGCAACTACACTGTTTTTTTAAATAATATTTTTATAAGCACAGGAAGAAATTGAGGTTATCTATGAAAACCTTTGAAAGCAGACTGTGGCAATTGTTGCCATGCGTCCTTGAACTGATTAAAGCCATTATATCATATTACTGAATGTGCAATACTAGTCTACACAAGATCTGTTTATATTGGCACTTTCAGACCTGCTCCATTGTCTTTGTGTACTCTAAGATATACGCACACACAGGAAATCAGATTTGTCTTGTCTTTATAGTCCTTAATTTGTCCAAAAACCAATAGTTTAATCATTGATGGGTTGTTGCTCCATCCAAAGAGGCCCTTCTGAGTCAACAGACAGTTTCTCTGAAATAAACAGAACCTTTGCCATTGGCTGCGGGCTGTTTGTGGACTATCTGGTCTGTGTTTGAGAGCATGTGGGGAATGAGCTGACAGCGTTGGCCTCTGGGAAGTGACGGACACAACTCCACTGAACATATAAGTTACATGTACAGCAGTCAAAGCTCTCATACGTATTGATGAGGTTCATTTCTCTCTTCATGTGGTATGATGAGGACTCATCAGATATTGGGTGTTGGTAGGGGCTTTTATCTTTCCTTTCACATTGGTTTTTTTGTTACTCATTCCAGACAGACCGTATCATGAGTGACGTACACATGAAATAACAAAAACACACCCTGGAAAGTGACATAATCACACATGTTCTCAAGGACTTAGTGCACTGCAGCTGGCACTGACCAGCAACAAAGTCCACAACCTTGAAACGTTTCATCAACAAATGCACACAATGCATTAATTGTAAGTGTTATAGTGTATATGTGTATATTTCACAATAAAAGTACTCCCTCTAACTATCATCTTTTCAAGCAGCAGTAGTTGCGAAGGAGGAGAAGTGAGTCTGACACTGGTGAGGCATATCCTGTCCAGTAATTATCTTCCATGGTGAAAATGAAGCAGGCGTGTAATGACAGATAAGACGTTTGCGGATGTTTACCACAGTGTGATAGGAAACAGAGCAGTCTTTGAAATATTTAAAAATGTCTCATTTGAACCCACTAACATAAACAGGCAGCAATAGGGACAGCCTATTCTGTCAAGTAGTTACAGAAGGTAACAAGGATCTAAATCGTGTCTTTATGGAGGCTTTATGTTCATCATTTAAATGTAAAAATGAGCTGGAGGGGTGGAAACAAATTTTAAAAAGGCTAAACTATACTACTTTATAGAGTGGGAAGGCACAAAAGTGTTCTAGTACTTCCTCTCAGCTTTTAAAACTCTTTATTTCTTTTTAGCCATGCTAGCATCACAGCTTTATGGATGGCAATGTTGGTCGGTCCAACACTGTGATCCTGACTGAAATATCTGAACAACTACTGAATGGATTGCCATGAAATTCTTTTCAGACATTCATGTTCCAAGGAGGATGAAGCCTACTGACTTTGGTAATCCCCTGACTTTTCCTCTAACGCCACCAGCAGGTTGGCATTTCTGGTTTCAAGCAAAAGCTCCTAACGAATATTGGATGGACTGAAGTGAAATTTGGTCCAAATAGTCATGTTTGTCCCTGAATAAACTGTAAGAACTTCTGTGATCCTCTAATTTTTTATCAGGTCAAAATTTTTATTTGTCCAATACTTTGTTTATGACCAAAAACCTGCAAAACTAATGACATTCCCATCATCCTCAGCTGTTTAGTGCTAATTAGCAAATGTTAGCATGCTAACACGCTAAACTAAGATGGTGAACATGGTAAGCATTATACCTGTTAAACATCAGCATGTTAGCGTTGTCACGTTGATCACATTGGCATGCTAGTATTAGCATTTAGCTCAAACCACTGCTGTGCCTAAGTACAGCCCTGCAGAGCTGCTAACATGGCTATAGACTCTTGTTTTCCATTACACCAACAGAATTTTTTTTGGCAATTTGGTTTTTTTTGGATACACAAAGTAACATAAAATGTTAAATAACCTCATGCAAGGTACTCAATAATTCAGAACCTTAAAGCTCTTGAGGGATTTTATGTCTCCAAACAATCTTAATACAGAATAGAAACGCAGCTTATTACATCTCCAGTGTGTTCACGTAAAGTGCAAATCAAATCACCTCTCTCCTAACAATAAGATAATAATTTACTGTACAAAATTGTTTTTCTCTTCTTTAGCGGTAATGATTAACAGTTCCCATACTCTTTTATGATTAAAGTGAAACATTACTGCACATTATTTTTAGAAACAAACTGGGTCTCCATGTATCAAACAAGAATAAATAGAGTTACACTAAACGCTTCATGAAGCAGCACTGGACTCACCATCCATTTCTTCCCATTATGAGCTCAGAGCACTATAAATAACGAAGCTGACATAATGCTGGAAGAAGTGCATTACAAACGGATGGTGAACAAAGACCAGCTCAGACAAGGAGAGCGAGCTAAGCAGTGACAGAGTGCAATCATTCAACAACTGCAAATACATACAAGCAAAAAACCAAAAACAATAAGGCTCGTTACATTAACACTGTGGTCTGCTGTCAAACCCATTATTACATTCCAGCACATCTCTTTTCATGTTGCATAGCTGACACAAAACATTTCAAAAACTCTTCATATGGTTCAAAGTAAGCTACATTAAAGTTCAGTCAACGTTTGCTTGCACAGACGGAGTACGATCAACGCAGCTTGCAGGAAAAGTAAAGTCAAGTTTGAAAACTGATGTGTGTTTCTGATGTTCTTCATGAATGTTGGTCTTCGGTTTATACTATTCATACTAGTCTACAGTATATGTCAGTGTAAATTAAATATATTGTTCTATTTCATCATCTATCTGTTCTTCCTAATGTTGCTCCAAAGGATTTCTAATAAATATTATGTTTGATTTTAGCTTTTTAATTTTTTTAATGTTGTGTTTTCACACACACTCTTTCTGCGGACATTACAGTACATCACAGTTAAACTGGAGTATTGACCAAAAATGAAAAATGGCCATCTTGAGGTACACATGATGATGCTGTTGCTCCTGTCACTTCTCCGATGTTCCTGACATTTCAGCAGGTGTGAAATAAAACCTTCATCTGTGACCAGATTTGAGTGTTTTGGAAGTCCTTTGCCCCACAGGGCGTCTCACTGGTACCGGTCCTGGTAGTCGCCATTCCCATAATGTTCCTCCTCCTCTTGCATGGTCACCCCTCTCTTCTTATTCCATCCCTGTTTTCGACCAGATGAATTGTCTGTCGTTCCGTAAGTCTTTTTGGGAGCCACCATTGTCTCGCTGTTGAGTTCTGACTCTTCAGCAAGCTCGTCCTCGTCAATAATGCCACATTTATCCTCGCTGGTGCTCTCAGGGTCGGCCCAGTCCTGCTGCTCTCCCGAAGCAAAGATCGCGTAGAAGATGACCCCTGAGTAATGCACCATGGACGCAATAACAAAGACATTCTGCCACTCCAGACGAGTCTGTGGGGAGAAGAATAGAGTCAATGAATTTCCTGTCAAAAGCAGACTTACTGATCTTTTGATTATGTACCACTGAGGTAACGCTGTAAATCCACTGCCTTACTCATGGCATCCGAAAAACTACAACTGCAGTGTGTATAACAAATTTTACAGGGCAATAAATTATTAACAACAGCCGTTGAAAGGTACAACATTAGATACAGTGATTCTGTGTTTGAACAAAAAGCAAGCCTGATGTGTTTTATACATGCCATGTGGGAAAACCTCAGTGAAGGACTCAGTTTCTGAGTTCCCTGTGATGTTTTATACACTTCTAATTCAAAATAAATTTCAACAGAATATGAGATGATCAAAGGACCAAAGCATTAATCTTCAGTTACAGTCAAGATAAGAGGAAAGTATCTAAGATGAACGACTGGTAAAACAGCTAATCAATGTACGTGTGTTAATATATATGCAAAACAGTCACTGCAGTGTTACAAATCAACTTGTTATACCTTGTTTTTAGTCAGGGCTCCGACAATCAAAGGACACACCATTCCAGATAGCGTTCCCACCCCGTTAGAAATGCCCATCAGGATGCTGGCATAGCGAGGAGCAATATCCAAATGATTGACATTAAAACCTGAAGACACAGTACACAGAGTGACGCAATTACAAAATACATTTGCATGATTTTTTTTGATCATTTGTAAAAGTGAACATGGTTTAGATCTGTAAGCACTTTTTGATTTTGGGGTTGCACTGGCAACAGTCTATAAAATATTCAGGAGAAGTGCCTGTGTGAAGGCTTGGCAGGCTAATGCATGTATAGTGCATCACACCCAAAGGAAAAGTAGTGCTGCATTTCATTTTTTAGACAAGTCTTTCAAAATCCAAAAGACAGAGAATGCAGAGAAAAAGGGTACAAAAGAAAAGAAAGGTTTATCTGCAACATCCTGAGCATCTGAGTGTTTTCAACTGACTCAAGTTTCAAACAAAACCCTCACGTTTGAGGTTTAGTATATAGTCAAACTAAAGGTCTTACATTTCAAACACAAATGTTTTTTGGTGCAGATGTGTTAATACCTGAGATGGCGAATCCACTGAACCCTACGGCTAGAACTAGGAAGGAGATGGCGACGCCTCGAGTGTGAGAAAACCCAACCACCAACAGCAGAGTAGCCTCCATACCAAATCCTGTGAAAATACGGGACCAGAGAATATGAGTCATTAGCTCATGTAAGAAATAACATGATAAACATTTTCAAATGTATGCCAAGGATCTATGTTCAGCAAAAGACATAGCTGGCAAAAGAAATCTGACTTAATCTTCTTAAATCTGTATTGAAATAGCTTCCTTTTGTCACACCAATAGAAATATTTTTGTACTAGCTAACAGAGCTCAAGAGCAATGGTGCATAGTGATATGGAGCTCATTTTAAACAATACAATTTACGTTTTACTACTACTACTGGCAACTGCAAGAATGGTTGAAATCATTCAAAATCTAGCAACAAAAGAGCTACATCATCTACAACACTGGTGGCGAAATGGCTCCTCAGATATACAGCACTTGATTTTTGATTATTGGGCACTATAATACAGGGAGCGAGTCTCTTCGTTTCCAATATCAAGATAAAGAATAACAAAACGTATTGCTTCTAGTTCACCACGACGTACCTCCACAGTTCATGAGTTTCCTCACATTTGTGGTAGACATGATTTTGTTAGTGCGCAAGAAGTCAGCCAGCTGTCCTCCAATAGGAACTACAATTGTCATCACCATGTGGGGGACAGCGGACAGAATCCCCACCTGTTGGGAGATCATACATTCAGGAAGCCACAATGTAAATCAGTCCTATCATTAATTATCTGTCTTTATGGATATTTGTCATTGTCAGTTAAATAGCTGTAGTGAAACTGTGAGGCCAACCTTGCTGATGGGGAAGCCAAAGACTTCCTCAAAATATGCCGGCTGGCTGATGAGGAGCAGGTAGAAGGTCCAGCTGCGGCAGAAGTTGGCCACAATGATGGCATAGACGGGCATGGAGGTGAAGAAACGACGCCACGGAGTCTTGAATTTCTGTGATTGGGAGACAGAAGTCAGTGTATGCCGTTTATGCTGTGTGTCTAGTGAAATTATAAAAAATTGTGCTTTGATACCCTGAAAGTACGCTCACACACCTCAGTCACACTCATTTGGCGCATTGTTTCACCGATGGCGGCCTCGATGTATGCCCTCTCCTCCTCGGTGATTGTGGGATGTTCAGCAGGACTTCCATATGCCAGCAGGAGCCACAGAATATACCATAGGATCCCAAAAACACCTTTTCATGAAATGACAACAAAAAGTGAATGCATTCCTTTGTACATATAAACTTAAAGATGTTTATATTTGTAGTTACAGCTTTGTAAGGGGCAGGACAGACTAATTAAAACAAGGCTCGACCTTCTCTGGACCACAAGAATTTTCATTATTAAAATGAAATGAACAAGGTATGAGTCACATAGCCCAGACAGGAAAATGCTAATTCACATCAATAAATCATGAGATTTTATCACAGCAGAACCAGAGTAGATTTTTATTAAAATACATCTGGCAAAGTATAAATTTGATGTCAGTGTTAATCATTTTAATCAAACTCTAAAGCATTTCAGATGACGCTTATTGTGCAAAGCATACAAAATACAACTGCCACAAAGCAGCGTGCCAGTCAAGGATTATGAAAACCACTTTGGATGTCACTAAACTGACACCTAGATGAGAAGATCAATATCACTTTTATGTCTGTATGATAAATATGACGCTACTGTCAGCAGCCAGCTAGCCTGGCTCTGTCCAAAGGTAAATAAATTATCCCACGAGATAATCCGTACAAAAGCTCAAGTGTAAAAGCCACATGTTGTGGATTTACATGGGGTTGTGTGCCAGACTATTTCCTGGCCGGGAGCAGTAACTACCTGGAGTCTCCACTGGTTGCCTGGCAACTTCTACCACCTAGCTGTTTCCCCCTGTTTCCAGTCTTTGTGCTAAGCTAAGCTAACTGGCTGATAGCTGCAGCTACATATTTACTGTACAGATGTGACAGTGGTATTGATCTTCCCATCTGACTCTTGGCAAGAAAGCAAATAAGCGCATTTCCCAAAATGTTGAACTATTTCAAACTAATTTAATGCTAAACAAGCCCTCAAAAAGTCAAATCCAGTTATCAATGACCACATGTTCTTTATAACTTCTTTAAATTAAAGCTATCTGGAATGCTTTTTAGATTGCCTGTACGTAAAACGAATAGAAGTAACTTTGGATTTATTCTAAAAGCCATAAGACAGTCGAGGTAAGAGGGTTTGCTAGTTTACTCAGTGTTTAGATTGATAAATGCACTTACACTTTTTGGGTCTTTCAGTTGTTTTTTAAAATCATTGCTTTCATTTCATTTTATCTTTACGTGAACATATTTTGCACTTTTACATTGTTTCTATGAGAGCGAGTGAATGAAGTGTTTGTTGTGATTTTATGTTCATTCAAACGTCAGTCTTACCGTAGATATAGAAGACCGAAGACCATCCGACGTACTGAACAAGCACTCCAGCTAAAGGCATGGCGATCACTGCTCCTGCATAGGATCCTGGGAATGATTGGTGTCAGATTTCAATGTCAAGGTGTTATTATACAAGTAGTAACATCGGATCTCAGTGATAATTAACTAAAAATATATCAAATATTCAGACAAGATTGTCATACTAAAACAATTGGTTGTCTCTTGTTCATATTTCCTTTTCACAAATTTGAATATTATACAACAGAAATATTTTATTTTATGTAGTTACAGTGCAACAGCATTCAATTGCACAAAAAAACTGCACTGTATAGTGAATATGTGTCTTAATAAAAACAAACACATCAGAGAAACA
Organism: Maccullochella peelii; assembly: GCA_002120245.1. Lineage (NCBI taxonomy): Eukaryota > Metazoa > Chordata > Actinopteri > Centrarchiformes > Percichthyidae > Maccullochella > Maccullochella peelii. The sequence continues at coordinate 44,051 of LKNJ01004356.1, forward strand.
CATTAGCTTCATTGAATAAATGCCGTCAAAATGAGTCGTTGGCACTGCTGTAACAGAGAGGGTGTTTTAATGTGTTTTCTATTATCTGACAGATTCATGAACACTGTTGTTTTGAATAGAGCAGGGAGCATGAGAGTGCTTTTGGACAGTAAGCAATGTGACACTTCATTTAGGTGAATAGAGGGAGAAGCTCCTTCAGAGTACGCAGGTGAGCTGTGTTCATTTACAGACAATGTCAAGAGGGTTTTGATGCATGGGTTGTCATGGCACCAGTTTAAAGTGCAACATGGTTATTTTAATTTCAGGAGACACAGCAGTGGACTAAATCTGCAAACCAAAATAAGCTCTCCCACGTCCATTTACTGACCAGCCACACTATGACTTATGAGGTTGTGTAAACTGGTTTGTATCAGTGAAAAGCTTTGTGTTGCAGTCAGTTTGGGAGTGTTCACTGAGTATTTTGGAGCATATTGACAAGAGGAAACTAGAGGCATCGCTCACCACAGAATGATGTTGTGGCCAGTCGACTCCGTTCAAGAGGTGGCGCCCATTTGGACCACATCCCGTGACATGCTGGGTAGGTGACACCCTAACAGGGACATTGTGCGGAAGAAGGTCAAAGGTCAAAGACTGACTTGAAAGGAAACCGTTGATTCATCTGACAAAGTGGAAATGATTTAAAAGAGTAGTTCGGCATTTTGGGAAATAAACTTATTTGCTTTCTTGCTGAGTGTTAGGTGAGCAGATTGATATCTGTACGATAAATATGAAGCTACTGAACGGTGAGACAGTTAGCTTAGCTCAGCCCAAAAACTTGAGCTGGCCTGCAGGCTCCTCTAAAGATCATTAATTAACACGTTATATCTCGCTTGTTTCATCCGTACAAAGAATGAAGAGTAAAAACAACAAGTTGTGCTTTTACAGGGGGTTATTTGCAAGACTGTTTCTTGGCCGAGAGCAGTGACATAGTCCCGCACATAACCCACCCACACAAAACATAAAACCACAATTTGTTGTTCAGTTTTTGTATGGATTAATCTAAAGAGATATAACATGTTAATTTGTGAGCTTTAGAGGTGCTGGTACTGTGCGTGAATTTTTGTCACCTTCAGACAGAGCCAGGCTAGCTGTTATCCCGTTTCCAGTCTTTATGCTAAGCTAAGCTAACCTGCCCCTGGCGTTAGCTTCATATTTATCGTGCAGACATGAAAGTTGTGTTGATCTTCTCAAGTAACTCGGCAAGAAATGAAATAAGCGTATTTCCCAAAATGTCGAAGTATTGCTAAGTCAATCATTTTCACTATTTTACAGCCAGCACTTTTTTTTTCTTACCTCCACTAAACCCTGCAGGATGCGAACAAACATGACACAACCGTAGTGCACCCTCGCTGCTGATGGGATGAACATATTGAGCACTGCCGTCAGGAAAATGGCAGCGCCAAACACCCTGTAGAAATACTGAAATGTCAACATATTGTGTGTGTGGATAGAAGTGAAGGGGTGGTAACATCAATATCCACTGGAATCACTTATATTACAGACTTAGAGCTGTTTCTTGGAAGAAAAAAGGGGAAAATTATAGGGGAAATATAGACTGTTACACTGTTATAATACTACACTTTGAATTAATTAATTCCAATTAATTGCTAACCAACAGTAGTTTAGTCTGTGCACAGCTTGTCAGCTGAACATGCAAACATGATAAATGTATCCTTCAGTCAACATGGAGAATAAAGTTTCAAATAATAAAAGAATAATAATATTTACTTGAGTTTAAAAGGAGCAGTTCTTTCAATGAATTTCCTACTTCCCCAATAATTAGTACCAAACAACACAGTTCTTTCTAGGAAATGTCTAGGAGAGAAATTATTAGGAAATTATAACCTTGACTTATATTGTGATATTTGTCTGTAACAGGTAAAAACACAACAAACACATGCTACCAAGTGTCTGAAAGCCACTGCTGATGTCTAATATTGGCAGACAGTATATCTTCAAATATCTCACGGTCAAAGCATCTCAGAAAGCCTTATAATGAGACAGATCTCACGCCTCTGCCTTTCATACACTGAGATAAAGACTTCCCATTCAATCCGCAAGTTTCTGCTTCATCACCACAGTGCCGCTTAGCTGCCTTCTCTTTTCTCCTTCACCTCATCCCCCCTTCCTTCTCTTTTTCCAAAACAGTGTGTAAGTGACACTTGTAATATTCCAGTGGCTGGTGTTTCAGAGAGAAATCAGAGGCAGGATCTTTCATTATTAACTCTGTCAGTGGCGTGTCCTCTTTTCCTGTGAAGCTTTTATTACAGGACTGCTATCTGCTCCATCAGCACCGCTCACCACACCGTACAGCTTTAACCCTTTAACCACACAGACTGAGGACGCGTTCCCCCCCAAACCTTTTTAGTCTTTCTTGTGATCATTTCCTAACATGCGTGGTCAGGGCTGCAGCGACCATGACTTCAAACATCAACAGATATATCACCAAAAGTCAAAAAACCTAATCTGTCTCTGCACACCTCACATGTCACATCAAACAGTTTCTGTTTCATGGGCAACAGCATCAGTTGTGTCTGCATTGTATTAAGGGCTGCAGCTAATGATTATTTTCATTATTGATTAATCCTTTGGTCTATGAAAAGTCAGAGAAATTTAAAAAAAAAGGTCTCTCACAAAGCATCATCATCAAATTGCTTTTCTAACCAACAGTCCAAAACCCAAACACATTCAATGTATTATTACATAAAACAGAGAATACAGTTCTACAGTGGAACTATTGACAATCATGTCACCTGTTGGCAAACAGCTTGTTGGAGATGAAACCACCAGGGATTTGAGTGACAATGTAGCCCCAGAAGAAGGAGCCGTGGATCAGCCCCACTGTCTCTGGGTCCCAGTTAAACTGAGCTTTCTGGAAAGGGAGAAAAAGACAGAAGCACACTAAAATCTGGAATTAACCCCCATTTACCACCAAACTGCATTCATTTGGTATATTCTACCTGGCCACATCACATATACATCCCTGAAAGAGTTAATGGTTAAACTACAATTTAGTTTGCTTCTGTAAGGCCAGACTATCTTCTGAGATTTATTATTTAAGTGTATCAAGCAACAAGAAAAAGACACACATTATAGAAACTCCTAAAAAGTCAATAACCCAAGGGTCCTGTGTCATCCAGCTACCTGAAGCACAGGAGTCCCATTGATATAGACGGTGTTGTTGTTCACCATCTCCACAATGGCCACACCAAGGTTGCAACGGATGCCAAAGGAGATGCAGAAGCCCAGGCCGCTGAGGATGGCAATGATGTAGCGCTTCGGCAGACCGCCACAGCTGCAGTCCAGCAGTGGGGCAGGACGTGGTGCTGATGCCACCGGACGCCCATCCTCCGTCAGTTCAATGTTGTCCTCTTCTTCTACATTGCTACCATCTATTTTCCTAAGGAAAAAAGAAAGAAAATGCAGTAAGAGCATGTGATTGATCGTCAGTGGTACTAGTCAGTTGTTATCTGTCTTTATCCATAGTCTTCCTCCTTTATTCTTCCCTTTCAGGATCCCATGTACCTAAAATCTGTGATTTCTTTAAGCTAAATTTGGTCATACAAGTGTATACATAATGTAGTTTTGTGAAATGTTCACATGACAATCATTTCACAGTCCTATAACTTTTGTCTGTAACTTCATGAAAATGTGGCAACAAAAATAGCACAGTAACACGAGCCTCTCTTACAGAGGGCAGGAGGTGAAGCGAGACGCGCGACTAAAAAGGTCACAGCACTGCTGTTATCAGGTTGCTTTCAGGTGCATCACTCTCCACACCTGTTCCACTACCCAGAATCCATCTCTGTCGCTCTTTTTATTAGTCAAAAAATAAAATAAGTTAAGAAATCCTATCCTAGTCTATGGTCTAAATATAGTCTAATAGCAGACTTACTGTAGATATGAATCTTTGAAAGAACAGTACAGTTGGTAGGTGTTTGTCATAGAAAAGAATAAAAACAGCTGAATTTGAAATGAATTGAAAATCGAGAAAAGATACAAAAGCCATCTTAACAACATTTCATGTCCTTTCAGTGTTATACATATATACCCATACAACAAAGTAGGGTTAAAGGTTATTTGGTCACTTCATGTGCTCAGTTTGTAAATTCCAAATGTGTGCAAATTGTGCTTTTCAAGTATTTTGTTTATATGGCCATTTTTTATGAAATATCAAATGAGTGTGTTTGGGGTAGCACAAGGTCCTGACCAACGTCAGGCTCTTCACATCATATATGAACTGCTAGATGAAAAGTATAAAGAAACTGAACAAATTGATTAATAACTCTTTGATTTTTTTTTCTTCTCTTACCTATATTGATCAACAGCAAAGACTAAAAATATTCCCATTTTCCACTTGTTTGTAATGTAAGTAAATGCATTCTTATTATACATGACAAAAGTACATGCACATTAATGATACACACACAACATTCATTTTCCAGGAAATTGCCTACTAAGTGCTTCATCTCTTAAAATGACAACAATCTTCCTTATACACACATCTGTCTGTGAAATATGTATCAGATATGAAAATAAAATCTGTGATTACATCACTGGCATTGCTTGGCAAGCACAAGAATCAAATATTTATTTATCACCAGGATCTCTGAGAACACATTGGACTTAATGTGATTTCTTCCAGGCTCTCCACATCCCTCTGACGGCAGATGTTTCAAAAAATTAATCTACATACAATAGCCTACATGGATAACGAGTGAAATTCTTATTCCATGCAGTCATCTAAAAAATAGCTGTGGAGGATCAAACACCCTGCACACAGTCTTCATGCTTATTACCCACCACTCTCCATACAAACCCTCTCACCTTTGCAGTTTTCCTAGAGAGTCCCCCACTGTGTTCTTCACCTCCTCCTTCCCAGGCTTAAGCACCTGTTCCTTCAAACCTACTAACCCACCAAAAGGCATTTTTCTCTGCGTCTTTGTTTTCTCTCCCCCTTTATCTCAAAACTGTGTCTTGCTACCTCACTAACACACACAAAAAAACCCACTAGAAGCTGTTCTTCATCCTTCCTGAGTTTGTGGCACTGGGGGTTGGCTTTCCACCTTTCAGTGGTGCCACGGGTCCCTCAGAGGTAAGACAGACTTTTCCTCTCCACCTTTCTCCGTTGTGAGGAGAGGACTCCGTGGAGAAGTGGAGGGGAGAATGATGTTGAAGTATTCTTCAGTGTCCAAAGCACCATGCACCCAGAGGCTCTGGAGCTTGTTTCATCTCCAAAAGATCCAGTTTAGAGAAAGCCTGATGAATAAGGACGAGAGCAAATGAAGGTGTAGAATCCAGGTTTTAGTCTCTAGGCATTGTGAGCCCCCTTTTGTCTGCAGCTGAACCAAATGGACCGCTTAGATCTCCTCTCCATCTCATAACTCATCCATTCCTGGTGAGGAGGGGCAGGTGTAGCTGGTTTTCCAAAACCCAGCCCCTCGCTTTACTCATCATCATCTCTCCAGCACCACCCCTTCAGATAGTTAGGTTCATCTGATAGCAGCCCAGTGGACGAACAATCAAAGATGCATGAGCTTGACAAGTTGCATTGAGGAGAGGCAGGAGTAGCTGGACTGCTGTGGTGCAAAATGGGAGCAGGTGAAACCTAAGACAGAGCCATCAAGTGCCAGGTTTACACTCCTGCTTTTCCACGACTGCTATTTACAATTTCTGCATTTATGAGGAAGTGACAGAAATCATAACTGCTGCCATTAAAGCTGTATAGTTCATGGACTAAGCAACAACACCATGTCTCTTACCATTTGACACTGATGTGCATTTCCCTGAAATGCTTATTTTGCCAGCAGGGGGAAACTCATCATTTTCCAGATAATAAAATATGCAGCATTTTAAAAATGTAGAAATTGAGATTTTAAAATTTAAACAGTAAACTGGATGGTGTAGGCCTGAGCCCTAAGAGTCTGTTTTAGTGATGGGCTGTTGCAGAGCAACTGCTCAGGGTGGTGCTGGTACTCCAGCTGTTTATGCACTCCATAAATAAACTGAGGGCTCGATCCCCAGTGGACACTCGTTCAATAAATAAGGTTCTTTATACCAGAAATATCACAGCTCCATTACAGGAAGCATGAATGGAACTGTCTTTGTTTTTTGTACTGTATGGCATGAAAATCAGATACTAGAAATTCAGAAATTAAATTGACATTAGTGTGATCTAAATAGCAGTATTAATTAGTCTTTACACTCATTGTTAATTATTAATAAATGAATACATTCAACCAGCAAGACTTCTAATGCTTAGATGATTTGATTTTAATTTAAGCTAATGAATAACAATGGAGTGACTATAATTACATGGCAGTTTGGTAAAGAGGCACACACATACATTACAATGGCAAACAGAAGCTAGAAAAGATGTAAATAAATACTTTTAGGTGTAACACTCAAATAAACATATTTTCAACAGCAGTCTTTCTCACTTCTGTTCGACTCTGCTCTACTGCTTCCCGGGAATTGTAAAATTAGCCTGAGCCACAGTAATGCATTTAGTGAATTTAGCAAACAGTTGGTTTATAGGTTTTATACATATGAATATGAAGCCAAGGACGTTTTAAACAGAAATTGTCTTTCCATTTCTAAGTAAGTCATGCCCACCATCTAGTGTTTGGAATGAGGAAGTGACACATGTTTATCAGGTTCATAGACATACAGTCTATGATCAGGTTCTGCAGAGAGCGACATACAATCAATTGACACACTGTTAATAATTCTGTCATCTACTCAGTACAGTCTGTACTGTGGAACTAAAACTAACTTGAGAAATTATTAGGCTTTGGCAGGGGTCTGGAAATCAATGCAGTATAACGCAATATAGTTCAACAGCCCCACAAACTGCAGCCTCAAAATTAACCATAAATCAACACCTCTCCAAAACAGTTTCAACATTTACATTTACAGCTCATGTTTTATTAGACTGTGTTAGTTTTAACTAGGTGTACCTAACAAACTGGCAACTAAGTGTAAAGCCACAGTTTTATTGGATGGCGTGTGCTTTATGAAGCTAGTTCGTGGGGTTAGGGGTAGGGGGTTAACCCTAACCCTACCACTAACCTTCCCCTAACCTTCCCCTAACCCTAACCCTTGTTCCACAAGGTGGAGCCATGCAGAGGGAAGTTTGGGTAAAAACTCAGTAATTATCCTCCAGTCATGGAATATCCCTTTATGATATTCCTCAAATGTATTACACAAACTTGAATATTAGGATTATGATTATTTTACAGATTCAATTCCACTTCCAAAGTATAATTTTATATTTGCTTTATTATTTTCAGCTTATCATCTTATACATATATATGTATGTGTGTGT
>LKNJ01004357.1:0-44048 GCA_002120245.1 Maccullochella peelii
AAGAGTCGGTCTAGACCTGCTCCATATGAAAAAGTGCCCTGAGATAATTTTGTTATGATATGGCGCTATATAAATAAAACTGAATTGAGATTACAGTGTTGTTGTGAGGAAGTATGATTTATGATCCACATGACCTCTCATATTTTTTGATTATCATACAATCAGCTGCTTTCATCTGTTTCATTGTGCTCCAGTACAGACACTGTCAGCACAGCCCTCCTGCTGATAAGACCAGACCTACCACACACACAGTCAAAGTAAAAACACTGCGGGTATTGTACTTTCCAGACTAACTTGGCCAGGTCTTCTGTGTGTGAGTGTATTCGGTGCCTGTTGTGGCAACACTCATACAGCCATGCCCCGTCCACATGTACAAGATAAATAGCCAGTCAGCAGGCACTTAAAGTGCAGTCCATCTGCTTAGTCTCATATGGCAGATGATTAACACCACACACCCAGTGGAACCTTTACTGTCCACAATTGTGGAAGTGGAAACCGTGGCAACACATTATTTTGATCTAATATGTTTTTATTTGTAGAAAAATTTAAACAATCCTGGTGCAAACTGGTGCAGTTCATGAGTTGCATTCAGTAGCTGTTTTGGTACTACAACCGGGGAGGCGCTGGAGTCAGACATTTTTAAATTCTACATTCTACATTAAATTCTACACACAGTGGCTTTAAAATAAAAGAGTTGTAGTTTTGTGTACTTTTAAAGTATTTACTTTTTTAAAAATAAAACATTATGGGAAAAATACTTATTTGCTTTGTTTCTGAGACTGACATGAGATGGTCTTTACCACTCTCATGTATGTATGTTAATGCTGCATTCACACAGTATCAGCAGAATGAGAAAAACAGGAAAACCCCTTGTTATCCGTTCACCTGGGAGTGTTCACGCTTATTCCACTATAGTTACCCCACTGCTGACTGTGTAGTCACACCATAGACTGTATATAAAGATGGACGACGCGTCCTGGTGACATCATTTAAAGCCAGAGTCTGCACAGTAGTGATCTGTGGTGGAACCGCAGTATCGAGTTCCCGCCCATACACCCGCCTGAACCAATTGCAAGCACACCTCAAGTTGTCAATCATGACATCACACCCCCTTTTAATAGCATCAAATAACTAATTAAAACCAAGCCTATCATAAAAATGAACACTTGAACAAACACCAGCGTGATAAGAACTACCTAAAATGAAATTTGTTTTTCAGTTTGGCCCATGTCCCATCCGCTAACATGGAGGGGGCAGGGTTTATGACCTATACTGCTGAAAAATGTATAACTTAAAATTTTACTTAAATCTTGTACGACCTTGTATTGTCCTAAACCTCAACTTGCTCCCAGAGTTTACAAAATTTGCTTATTATGAAGCCAACAGCTGGCCACAATAACAAGAACAACTTCACAATATGATGTAAGACAATACACCAGCCCTAAAACTTTTGTAAAATTTATAATGTTAATGTTTTCTTGTTGTTTTTTGGGGCATTTTTGAGGCAGCTGTTTGATTGCAATGGAAGGTGTTATTTTCTAGATCATCTAACTTGGACCTGAGTGGGATATATTTAGTTTTTCCACCGCTGACTCCTGGTGCTCTGTGTTTGTGTTTGATGCTAATGTTTACTGAGGAAGAGATGGAGAGACACACCAACTGATGTAGGTAGAAGGCAGTATTACATTAGCTTGACAGGAGGAAGCCCTCTCATCATTTACCCTACGTAAACCCATTTTCCCAGCAACTGAAAGCACATTTATTTCTACCCTCTTGTCATTGGCCTCCCCAGCCCCCCTCTCTCCTATTCTTTTTTCACTCTCCAAGTTCCTTTGAGTGCAGGTGCCAGTAATATTAATTATACATGCAACATACAGGGCAACTGTTCCTCAGCTCAGCTATCAATAGGATGACCGTCAGTTGTCTCCTACATCGACTCAGCTCTGCTGCCTCCCAGCTTTCTGTCTAGTTCTCTGACACTGACCTAAGGATGGGGATCCGTAGCGAATCTGAAACCAGTATGGAATCCACTTATTGAATCCAAATTATTTAGAATCCCCTTAGCTTTCAACATTTCTTTGTAACTAAAGTTAAAAATAACTAAAACCCCAAAATTCAATTAGGCTAAAAAGGCAGAGAGAGTGTCAAAATGTTATTTGATCAATTTTATGTATGACCACTTCCTTCCTGACGTTGCATGTGAAATTTCATAGCTGTGTGAACAACTATGCAGATTTTACAGCCAAAACACAGATTTTCAGGTAAGAAAGGCATTTTTTGGACCAAGTCTATATTTTGATTAGTACTGGTACTGTTGAAGTTAGAATTATATAACTCAACCCAACCGGTCGAGGCAGATGACCGCCCAACCAGAGCCTGGTTCTGCTCGAGGTTTCTGCCTGTTAAAAGGGAGTTTTTCCTTACCGCTGTTGCTTGTGCTGCTCTTGGTGGGAATTGTTGGGTCTCTGTACACATAAGGAGTCGGTCTAGACCTGCTCTTTATGACAAAGTACCCTGAGATAACATTGTTATGATATGGCGCTATATAAATAAAACTGAATTGAATTGAATAACTTGTATTAGATTGGAGAGTAGGTAAAATGTGAGGCATTTCATCTATGCTAATTTCAAACCACCATGCTGCTACAGCTAGCTATACAATGGCTGACAGGGGTGGGATGGTTGTAACACCTTTTGAAAAAGTGTTACAGCTAACCCCGTAATGACAACTAAACACATCAGATGAGACAAGGCAGGGAAAGACTGTAAGGTCTGTCACCAAAGAATACTCTGCCATGTGACACTGAGCAGATACTGCAAGAAATTACAAAACCTCAGAGAACAGCAGTAAAACTTTACAGCAGTGGTGAGCAAATAGCGGCCCGTGGGCCAAATCTTGCGAAAGCTGACGTTTTCCCTTTCATTGTTCAAAACATTTACATGATTTTCTGTGAATCTACCATAGATAAGAAAGTAAATACAAGGCTTGTATAAATTCCAATAAACATGATCTCATACAGTAACTTCTAATACTGCCCCAACGTGCAGAGAGGCAGCAGACTTTCTGAACAGTGCATGGTGCTGAAATTAAGTCTAATAAACGTACTAGATGAATTACACATAAATAATATAATTTAGCCTATTTGACCAGAACAGATTTGTGTCAACAACAGTACTTTTATCCAAACCTAAATTAATCAAAGTATCAGCAACAGCTCATTATTGTGGATTACAGTCATTCTTTTTAAAAGTCAGTGGTGAGTTCTTTTTGTTCTTGGCGAACCACAGGAAGGTGTTGACATGTGCGCAATACATTTCTTCAGATGCATATTTTGTGGTGTGGTCTAAATTTTTAATTCTTCACTCTTATTGTTACAACTTACCCTGGTAGTGGAGCAGGTTGTAACAATTAGTTATTTAGTCTTTACACTAATTTGGGGCACCACCTTCATTCGAAGGAAAATAAACCAAATGAATCATCACACAAAAATTCAGTGAGTTATAGGTTCTGAGACAAGAAGGCTTACAACCATACCCGGTCTCCCCTACAATGACAATTGAAATAAAGAAAAATACAGTTTTGTGAAACTGTTTATATAATGACATTTGTTCAGTCTTAATTCTGCTTTCACATTGGTTACATCATATCTTAAAGTGGGACACAGAGGGTTTGCTTCATAATGGTTCTGAGATGTCTATTCTCAGTGCAACGTCAGTTCCCACCAAAATACCAACAACTCGCTCTGCGCTGTATTTTCCTAAATTTTATGTAATGTAATCATATGTAAGCTAGATAGACATTTCCCGTGCTCATTACCGTGGTAAGTCTTGTCAATGATCAGTGAACTGATCTATAAAATTATAATTCATAAATCCCATTTAATACAGGGGCTGGAGTAGAGTTGAGTTAAGGACAATGGCTAATAAACACTGTACCCTGGGATGCTCTCCAGACAGCAGATTAAATAAGGAGCAGCGATATGGCACTTATATGGTCAATACTGTGAAGAATTCAGGTTAACAGTGTGTAAAGTTTTTAAACTGTGGCCAAGTGCCTTGTCATATTGTGCAATGGGACTCTGAACCTGCATCACAGTGATGTATAACCTAGTCTGCACAACAACCCAGCAATAAACCTGAGCCTTGTAAAATTGTATCATTTTCAAAGGTTTTGATTGAACTTACTGGTGATTTTGGAGGCAGTTGGGGTGAACAGTTATGCCAATCCAACTCTTCCTTCCACGAGCTAGGGATTCCCAGGCACTCCCAGGCCAATTTTTGGCAGGTGTTTGCAATAACGTATAATGTTCGAGATTAACCATGGCCCTATGGCCTGTGGTCACAAAAAGTTAGTTTGTGGCCACCAAATACTCCATGTAGGTGGCCCCCTGTGGCCACCAAGTTTTATCCCTATACTGGATATACTTTGCCTTCGTCTAAGCAACGTTACAGTTCCACAAACATCCCAATTCGGAACTAAGAGACTGTGAGAGTATAAGAATATATGTACCATATGTTTACAAAGAACTTCGAGTTTTCAATTTAAATAAATTATTTAAAAAATATAATTTCTTTCTGTTAATGTCTGTTAATTTATTGAAGTGTCACAGTTAAGGAAGGCTGTGTTAAGTTGCGTAAAATTGCCTTTTCTGTATTGTTCTGTTCTGTACTTTACATGTGGGCCACCAAAAATGTATTTTGGCCAATAAATTTAGGGGCTTGGTGGCCCATGGGGCCAGTGCTTGAAAATATTAGCGTATATATCCCTGAATAAGGCTTGATATGAAGCATGAGACTTTGTTTTCCGATCTTTAGAACCTGTTACAAACTGACCCAATGCCATTCATTTCAACAACATACTTACTGTTTATTTGGCCTAATATTGAGATAACTTACTCACTTAATTCTCTTGGTCCCCTGTGGCAAATAAGGCCACTGTGAGCTCCCACCATTGATCCCTATCCTTGGCAAGATGTCAACCCAACTTAAGTTCATCTTGGCTAGCTTGTCCATACAATTCTGTGCCAGGTCATTTCTGGCACAAGGAGAGCAGTTCAGTCACTCCATCATAATCACTTGATGCCCAGAGCCACATTTGGCTCTTTGGTCTGTGGTACCAGACCCAGTCACTTCCTCATCCACCTCCTTCAAAAATACACCAGCAACCAGATGATGAATTTTTAAAGACGAGAAGAATGAGAAAGCAAGTAGAAAAAATTAACAACACACATGCTATAAAACAGCGACATGCAGCCACTGTAAGTTTTAACAAAAAGATGTCACATGCAGCTCGTCCTGCTTTTGTAGACTTCGACAGTGGCCTTCCCATGTGCTTCTGTAGATTTGTCTACAGCACCCTTTACAGTGTTGGACATCAATGGCAGGCATGACTTGCTCAAATATGTACACATTAATTGTTGTGGACAGTGTGCACGTAACCAGAGCAGATGATTCATGGTTTAGTGCAGGGACCATGCAGGGACCACCTTAACCTGGAGGGCTATTGTGCTGTCTTTCATCAAAAGGGAGTTTTTCCTTGCCACTGTCGCAAAGTATTTGCTCATGGTGGGAATTGTTGGGTCTCTGTGAATAATATTAGAAAGAGTACGGTCTAGACCTGCTCTATCTCGCTGAGATAACTTCTGTTGTGATTTGGCGCTATCTATATATATATATATATATATATATAAAATTGAAATTGAAAATTCACACCAAGTTCCCACCAGCCTAGTGGTCAGGGTCTTTGAGACACACAAGTCTCTCCACCACTACAAGGTAACTGCAGAGGGAGAACAATGGTTCATGTAATATATAATACTGCACAGTGTGACATCAGATGTGCTGCTGAGCAAAAATCCAGTGACTCCAAAATCTCATGTTTTCAGGAACTAAAGGAAATCACAAAACATTACTGAAATGAAACCATCACAACTGCCGTTGTGAGGTTTTCTTATGACAACATTGTTATACTTATGGCTCTTCTTTTTTTGTTCTTCCTCTTCTTACTCAAACCGAAAACTGTAAGAAAGGATGCACTCTTCTCTCCAAGCAAGTCTTCTTTTTTTTGTTTGTGTGCATGAAAAGAAAGAAAACCTTTTAATAATTTTCTTATTGCATCATCACCCAAAAATCTCCATCTTTCTTCAGTGTTGTTTTGGGAATTTATAATTTAGCATTTGTGCCTCAAGGCAGCAGATGTTTCAGATCATGCTGCTTTGTTGTCTTAATTCACTATGTGTTTTCATTAATTCTGTGGATATGAATCCACATCAGCAGAGTTTGCTAATGGGCAATAAAAATAAGAGGAAACTGAAAGATATACATTGGTCCAGGGTTATAAATAATGCTGTTGTTATTTATGTTTACATATTCCAGCCTATGTGAGTGATTCTAGGAGAAATATACTTTAAGAGGCCAGAGTTTTAATGCTACCAAGAGCAGGAATGACCTCAGACAGACGTGCATGAGGACACCCACAGCAATTTAATTTCCTGGAGAGAGCATCCCATACTGGATGAGTCATCACAGCCTCACAGATAGTGCTCAGCTTTGGCTTTTAGCATTTTTCAGAATGACTTGTGAAGTCGTGCAGAGCTGGAATTCATCCTCATCCCTCTTTCAAATAAATACACCTAGACTACACATTCCTAATTGTCAGCAGATGGCCAGGAGATCTTGAGAGGTAGTATCCTGTGTGTGCATGTGTGATTCACTTAAATAGGTCGGACAAGCAGTGGATAGCCTGCTTCTGGCTATCAAATAGGGAGTTTTCCTCATATTCCACCTTCCATCTGTCCACTGCGTGTATTATTCTCTTATTCAGTGTGTGTTTTCCTTTCTTTCTTTCTTTCTTTCTTCCAGGCTTCAAGTGCCCTGTGTGCTCCAAGTTTGTGTCCTCAGATGAGATGGATCTTCACCTGGTCTTGTGCTTAACCAAACCCAGAGTGACATATAACGGTAGGACTGACAGTTTCTTTTTGACTTACTTTACAAATATAATGTAAAGAAGGCAAGGACATGAAAGCCTGGTCAGCATGTGAGAAAACTGTGTGGTTGCAGAACAATCAGTAAGCAAATAAAACTATAGTATAAATAAATATATGTTAAATAACTCAAAATTCTGTATCAAAAATAAAAACTAACTATAATTATATACACTATATTACTGTATTATGGGGGTGTGCAAAACAAAAACAGTGCTGTCATACTGAAACAAATAACAGAACAGAAATATATGAAAATGTCACGAAAAAACCCCCCATATATATATATATGCAGGATGTTATGTATTTATAATGACACCCTCCTCCCTCCCAGCAGGCTTCTAATTATCTTAGCGATGATCATCACTCATGAAACTAGACAGTCACAGCTTTCTGGTTATGTAACATGATCGTCTATTTGCTTCCCTGTGAAATCTTATGTAATTTTTCTGTAATATTTCCAAAACCGTAGACTAACTCTGTGGTTGCTTGGAGGCGGCTTCTCCTCTTCTTTTTTTTTTTTTTATCAATGATGTGTTATACTTTTATGTATTTAATGACTTTTTTTTTTTTTTTATCAATGATGTGTTATACTTTTATGTATTTAATGACACCACAACCATGGTTAATGTGACTGGGGGAAATTGTTGCGTTGTTGCCCTTTTCTGCCCTTTGCTCTTGAGACTCAGCCTAACTATGGGCTGGTGTATCAGTTTTGTAAAGGTCATTTTAATAATCCCCACACTGAAGTTACAGGCATGATACATGAAACAGTCAAACAGAAACAGATTTTACAGACTGCTGAGTGTTCCCTCACATGCAGAATGAATTCTCCAGTCAGACATGTAAAATGATGAAAGTATATGGGCGCTTGGTCAGCCTCTGCTTTTTATATCACTTATGTGACTGATACTGATATTGATATTTTAGAGTTCGGCCAATATTTGTTTTTTAATATAAATAAATAAAAATAAAAAGCATAAATAAAAAGCATAAACCTTCCTGATAATGATCCCTTAATAAATAAATAAAGTATTGTGACCAAGAGTGTGACATCTTACAATTGAAACATAAACTTGTCAGTTCTCTTTGGTAGACAAACTATGAAATGGTGACACTGTTTCCAAATGATCTCAAACATATATTTAGGCTAGCATGGTTGCAGACATCTGAATATCTTCCTACATTTCTGACTTTGTCAGCATTTCATATAGTTCTGGTGTTGTGCTGATGGCAGCTTTGTAGGTGGGATTAAAAATGGGGCCATAGCCAGAAAAATGGTACAAAAATGGCAACAAGCATGGGTGAAATCAATGCAATTGTACAGGTTGTTGTAAGGTGACATACAGAAACAAAAATTCATAAGTCTTTATATTAACAGATCGAAAATTACTGCTCCAAACAACCACTTCCACAGCTTCCCTGTCAACTGAAAATAAAAAAAAAACCTTTTCAAAATAAACATGAAACTGCTAGCATGGCAGAATAATGAAGTGAAACAAAAATGGCAAATCAGTCTGATGTGCAGGCTAAACTTCATGGAGGACTGAAACTGCCATAATCATGAATACATGAATAAATGACTCAATAAATAAATGGACATGTCATTAAATGTAAGCATTCATTAATTGATAAAATGTGACATAAATGGATATTTCTGTATTTATTTGTGTATTATTTTCCCTTTGCATATAAATCCCCTTACTTATTTACTTTTCCACTTAATTTTCCATTTTATTTATTAATTTATAAATGTATTTCTATATTATTTTCCCTTTGCATTTCCCCCCCTATTTATTTCCCCAAACTTATTTATTTCTGTATTGTTTTCCCTTTGCATTTTCTTTTGGTATTTCATTAATTAATTAATGCCTACATTTATGTTTAATATTATATTTTGTGCATTTAATGGCATACTCATTTATTTATTGATTCATTTATTCATTTATTTTTGATTATGGCAGTTTCAGTCCTCCATAAAACTTTGGCATCCCTGTACTGAAACATTCTTGTTAGTTATTGACTACAACATATACACTGATACAGATATACCTAAGATTAACTCTGATGTGGGCAACTGATGATAATATCAGTCTTGCAGATGTATTGGTCAGGCTGTATTTGTGTTTGTAAACACACCAAAGCAGTATGTTCAATTTCAGAGTTAGATTTTGCTGAAGTGGAGCCTTTCTCACTCTCACCCCCAAGCTGGGGTGCTTTTTGGAGGGGAACTCCACGGATTTTCATTCAAGTCCGTTTACAGGTGTTGATAAGTACTAGTGAATATATGAAAAAAGTTGTATAAAGCCTTTAGTTTCTCCAGAGGGAGCTGTCCTCAAAGCTGTCCTGATAAATGTCCTCAAATAGTGTCACTTGAGTCAGCGTCGGTTGGAGCTCAAGGCTACAAGTTTAAAAATAAAAAAAATCTGGACGTGTGGAGTTAGAAAGAAGGCTAGATTAGCCCCTACTAGCATAACACACTCCGAATCCGTCCCAACTGTTGGCAGTGGAGTTGCATAGGCGCCAGGTTTTGATGAGGAAGAAGAATGCAAGCAGTTAAAAAGACAATACCTCTGTTCTGCTGCAATCGATTTTTTTAAACTGTCCATCTCTTTTATTTTTTTTGTCTCAAGGTTTTATAGGGATGCAATGCTAAATCAGTGGAGTACTATTTTAATTACAGCATATGCAGAATACAAGCATATGTAACATGCTATTTAGAAAATGAACAGTGGGGACACGATATATAGGTCAGCAGCAGACTCTGAACAAATGTCAAGAACAATGACAGAAAGTTCTGAGGAGAAACTAATAGAGCTTAAACACTACGGTAAACCTCCTCAAGTGTTGCCATGTTTACAATTTGCAAATGTGGCAGTTCTAAAGGCAGATACTCTAGTGTTGACCAGGAATGGTTCTACCCTGATCCGTCCCCAAGTGGATTTATTTTATAAATACTCCAGGTGCGCAGGAAAGCATGTGAACAATGCTGCTCATGTTGCAGTTGCGTGTCTATGCATACATGTTGGTAAAAAGCAAGTACATCACAAGGCTAACCTCTGGCTCTGGTTTGAATCTGATGGGACTTCTGTCTGTTTTAAGATCATTCATTACAAATCACCTCATCCTGCATTTCCTTCTCAGCATAGATGACCTACTTTTACTCCCTGTGTCTGGATAGAAACATCAGAGCAGTGAAACCTTTTTCTTGATCGGAAACCATCAAGGAAAAGGAACACAGTATACAGTACACACAGTACTCTGGTGTTATTATTATTATTATTATTATTATTATTATTAAGTTAAGTTATTTCTTTCTGCAGTATGACCCAGTGCAAAGACATCCCAAGTGTAAAGACATTTCAGCTTATACATACACATTTCCTCTACATTTGCCTTTCAGCTGAAGGCTTTCGGGGGAGTTCCTCTTCAAGTAAGCTGACTTCCTGTTCAGCGAACACATTTCCTGTCTGTCTTCCTGTTTATCAGTCATATGATGATTATGGTCTGATCGGTTCCCTACAGTATGGAGAGCACCTGTCAGCAAATGACTAAAGTCTGTGAAAAACACTGACACTGTATTTAGGACGCTGCACTTCCTCAAAGAAACAAGTTGCTTATTATATATATAAAAGTTATATTATATTATATAAAAGTTGGTGAATGAGTGTGTTTATGTTTCTGTCTGTAGTGAACCCTCTTGCCCTCAGCTGCCATACTGAGAACTCCTTTTTCCATCACCATGTGTCCTGGAATGTATGAAAAAGTCTTTTTTCCCAACTAGTGGCAAGGCCTACTAATATCTCAGCAATTGCCATGAAATTTGAGTCAGACATTCTTGGTCCCCAGAGGAAGAATTCTAATCTTTTTGTAGAGATGTCCCATGCCGATCCTTAGGATCGGTTACAGAGCCAATCCGGATATATTCCAATGGATCAGTGTTGGCTAAAATAAAGCCGACCAAATTCCGAGCCTTTCTTTACTGTGCACTGCTGTGTTTAGTCACCTCAGTCTGCTGCAAAGCATTTTGCACGTATACGCAAGTGAAAATCAGAGTGACTCTGAGCTCTGAGTTCCTGGTTGGAAAAAGACACAGATTTGCTAAGCTCCAACTCTAACTCTCTCTTTAACATAAGCAAAGATCAGTGTGAATGGCTTCTGATTGGGATCAAAAAACTTGATCAGGACATCCCTGCTTTTTGGTGAACCCCTGACCTTTTGTCTAGTCCTAACAAACCATTGACCAACACTTTAGTCCACAACAAGGTGTCTCCAAAACTAATAGCTTTCGATGGTATGTGCCGAGGACATTCATTGTCTTCAGAGGGTGAACACTGTCCAATCTGGGCACTGGTCAAATCATTTTCCATGAAATTTGCTGTTGATAGTCATTGCCATGAGAGGTTAAATCTAATAGCCCATTTACACCTGGTATTAAATGTGATCTGTATCTGGATACATTATCTGGATAATGACATCTGGTCACAGGGCAGCATTTGCACCTGGTATTAATAAGCATTCTCATTATCTGGATTCTTCCTGCATTGTGATCGGATCTCAATATGAGAATAACGTAGGCAGAGCTGGCAGACTTGTCAACAAATATGGCTTGCCCAAGATCAAGGGATGCAATGCTGCCGTATGGGCTCTACTTATTTTACTTTGCTGAGGATGGGGTCGTCTGTAGAGTTTTGTAGCAGAAATACGAAAAGATAGGTGATCTTCCAACTTGTTGGGCAGCATGTGTCTAAACTGTACACATTGCATTTAGACCTGGCTGAGATCTGAGCACAGTGCAAGCCCACGTCCAAGTGTGTTCTGTGTGCATTTACAACATGTGTTTTTCCTTATATGTAAGATATCTATATACAGATCATGTGTTTATACCAGGAGCATCATCAGAGCAGACTTTTCACTTGAATTCTGAAACAAGTGACTTTTGTCTCATAAAAAAGGTTTTAAGGTAATGGAATGTTTGTTTAGCTTACAAATCCCCTGAGGAGAGTCCTTTAAACTGTCTTGAAATAGGAGGAGGTGGTGTAAAGACAAGCAATGTTCATGTACCATAACATGGGAACACATACATTGTGTGAATGTATGTGTTACAATATTATGGTCCCTTAGCCCAGTGATCACAGCGTGTGGCCATTCTAAGTTTATCAGCTGCTCAGGCCTTCTTAGTGTCTGCCTTCGTGCTTAACACACGCACACACACACGCGCACACACACACACACACACACACACACACACACACACACACACACACACACACAGACAGACTCACATGACACTGAAGATCTGTAATCAGCATGTTTATGTTCTTCTCAGTTGTTTGCTTTTAGCCATCCAAGGACAGCCCTCCACTATAACACACACATACACACACACACACTCACCAGCATATGCAATATATCAGTAGTCCAATCATTTCCAAGCAACTGTTTTCGCTTGATAAATGTAATCATATATGTTAGTCATTGTAATTTTTTCAGAACCGATATAGCATATAAAAATATACAGGATATAAACATGTTTTTTTTTCTACCCAAGACAAGGGACCATCTGTCACTAACATAATTAGATGATTGACACAGCCAGTTAGAATGATATTGCTGGAACCAGCACAGCAGAAACAGGAATTGATATAGGTGAAAATTCCCCAGACCTCACATCAATATGACTTGTGGTTTGGCCTTGAAATACTATTTATTTTCTCTCTCTCACACACACACACACACACACACACACACACACACACACACACACACACACACACACACACACACAAACCTCTGGTCCCTAAATATATCCACCACTGGCTGATGACAAAGACATACACAAACAGCAGCTGTCATGCCTACATAACAGCACAGCTCCCCCTGTCTGTGTGGGCTTCTATACAACTGAGAGCCCAAGATTTTTCATGACTTCATTTCAGATTTATAACCTGCTGCTAACCAGACTGATGACACTTTCAGAGCCAAGTTGTTCGTTTTAGTAACAGAAACTACAACTCGGCTCAGTCAGCCTGCTGCAGTTAAAGCTGCTCTTTGAAGCTCCTTCTCCTCCCTGGTCCCTGATCCTTCCTGCTGGGGTGATTACAGAGGTCAAAGGTCAGCGAGACATTTTTTAACTGTTCTGTGGCTTTTTATCAGTGTTGCCAAAACGGTTTTGTGTTAAGGAACCACAATCAATATTTTTAGGCTGAATGCACAGATACATGATACTCTGTGACAGTATGTAATGGTAAATTTGACCATTATCACACAAAGTAATTCCAATAAAAGCTAGAACCTTTACACAGCCTTTACACCATCATAGGACAGTACAACTCACAAGTTAAATCCAGAGTAATGACGTTCTTGAAAGTTTAGCAGCTCTTTAAGGCAGAACGGGAAGTGAAACTCTGTTATACATAGGCTTTTAAAATAAAAGTAACTGTTAAAAAAGCAAATGACAAAATACAATACAAAGTAAATCAAATGTCACTGAACCTCCATTACATCGGAGGCCCTCTATCCAACTAATACAAAAAGCAAAAAACAGCTTGAAAAGAAACTTAAGGCTACAAACAACGCCCACATTACTGTTTCCACTACTCTTTTTTTGCACATTTGGGAGCACAGAACCATGAAATTGTACATCTAAAATTCTATGACTGACAAGTTGGTTGCATAATTAATTTCAATGTGCAAAGACACAACTGGGGGAAATACATTTATTTGCTTTCTTTACGAGAGTGAGATGAAAAGATTGATATCACTCTCAGGAAGTGGTTAGCTAACTAGCTAGCTAGCTTAGCATGAAGACTGGAAACGGGGAAACAGCAAGTTCAAAAACATACCACTTAGGTGTTGGTAAGCCAGGCTAGCTGTTTCCCCCCACTTCCAGTCTTTCTGCTAAGCTAGGCTAACCACATCCTGACCCCCTGGCGTCGGAACATTTGATACAGGGCCACAAGGACACTGAATAAAGCACTAAGCCCCATGGTTTACAGTGATTTTAGAACAGTTAAGGAGAGTTGTTAGGCACGATGTGGAGCGGAGTTATAAAATGGTTACACTTGGCAAGGTTTCATAAAATAAACACACAGCAACAAAAAATGCAATAATTTATTGATAACAAATAATCATTCTTCCACCAAGCAATGTAGTTCTTCAGTGACATTTAGCAGAATGGTTGCCAAGCAACAGACACACGCAGTGGAAAGCATTTTTAAAGATTGGGATGATTATTATCTGGATATCGCCATTGACTGTGCAATTGTTGAAGTAGTGTTCAATTATGTTAGCACTCCTCTTCGCTGGTACAGGGGTGTTTGACTCTGGACAGGTGCGTTTTAATTGCACGCTGCCAGAAGCGAGGACATTGCTCCAGCATCTTCTCTCGAGTAAGACTGCAGGGATGATTCCCATGTATGCCCCGTCACTGACAGGATTTCTCTTGCCTCTAGGCCAGCATCAGAGAGTTTTTGTACATGGTGCTTCGCAAGCAGTGGTTGGTGTAGGCTAGATTGTCTCGGTGCCAGCTGCTTTCCAAATCCATGGCAACATGGAGTCAAGGAAGTGAACGGACCACATAGTCTGTTTAATGGTCCTGGTTTTGTTTCTTGACTTTTCCAGCTCTTCAGTTCCTCTCATTAATTTCAGTGTGTCTTCTTTCATTTTTATCTTCCTCCTCTATCCTGTCCATCTCTTGCAACCACTCAACCACGCTGAGCCCTTCAAGTAAATCAGAAATTCATACAAAATCTGACATTTTGAAACAATTTGTGTGGTGCAGTAATACTGAGGTAATGCGGTCACAGTGTGTTTATAGAGTATTTTACAATGGCTTAGAACGCGGCTCATCCAATCATAATCAAGGACCGGAACTATCCGTTTTATATAATAATAATAATTATTATTATTATTATTATTATATAACTTAACTCTGTGCTACATTTGTCCTCATCATTCCCTGTCACAGCCATGATTTCTGCAATGGTTATGAATTGGAAAGTCTTTTTGGGCCAGTGTGCATCACATGATCCTGCAATACTGACTGCCTCTAAACCCACAAACAGACAAATGACACCTCCTGTCTCACAGTATCTTCCAGTGTGTGTACTGATGGGTGTGCAGAACACTAATGCTCGGCAACTAAAACATTTTCACTTTTTATCACTTTGTTAGCATTTTTAACAAAGTGAATATATGCACCATACATCAGTATTATGTTCTCTCTTTCTGTCTTTGACTGTGTGAATGAATGACTGACTGGCACCGTCAGTACATTTAAGATGTTTTCCTCTCAGCTGAGCTGGATGCCTTGTGCTGCAGCCCATAATAATTGCCTTTTCCAGGGCTATGTGGGTTAATCCACTGTTACATAAGGCCAGTTCTAATGACTCTGTGTTTTTTGCTGCAGGTAATGGGTTTAATGGTGCGCACACTTCCACTTTAGACCCGGACCAATGCTATGCATAACAGGAAAAGATGAATACTGCTGAGTGTGTATACACACATATACACCCACAGACTGTATACAGGGGTTGGCAGAGGTAGAGTTTTTCTAGTGGCCATTCAAGAATGAGTGTAATAACACTGATATGAAAAGATTTCTAAGTGAGAGAACAAGTTAATGCTGCCTTCAGGGAAATAACAGAATTACAACTTGAGCATGTATAAACAATATAAGTAAGAAGGTGGTAGTGTAGACATACATACATTCTGTTTGTATTTATTTCATTCAACTAGTTCTTTATCTGTTTACCTCTCTTGTGCTGCTGTCTCCCCCGGGGATCAATAAAGCCATCTTACCTTAATTTGCCAGGATGTATGTATCATCATATGTGCCAGTCTTATACAAAATCTGACTTCATTTCAACTATTCAACAAAAACACTCGAATGATGCCTCGAATGATTGTCCTTATCCTTTCTATTATCCTCTTTACTCATTGCAACATAATGTATCTCAACAACTGGCCATATTGCCATGAATTTTGCTGTGGATAGTCGTTGTCACCAGAGGAACTCCATGAGCTTTCCCCTAGCACCACCCCCAGGACAAAGTGTGAACTTTGTACACATGGCATTGTAATCTAGTGGGATGATTGCAATGTATTGCTGGATACAATAGACTGTTTGATTTCAATGACCTGTTGGGCTTTCCTCAGCCTCCGCCCTCAAGAAAGATATTGTCTTTTAAGTAGAGGAAAAAAAAGTCGAATCAGCTCGATGCTGGATTTTTGAGACGGATACTAATATTTACAATAATAAAAATCTGATAATTGGCGGAGTTATTTTTTTCAAATGAATAAATCAATAATGAAGGGGCGTATAATCCTTACTGATGCCTGTGGTGTGATATGTCTGCTGTCTTACAGAGGATGTCCTGACCAAGGATGCAGGAGAATGTGCAATCTGCCTGGAGGAGCTGGTACAGGGAGACACCATCGCTCGCCTGCCCTGCCTCTGCATCTACCATAAAGGGTATGAAGCTCTGTTTAGTAATTTGCTGCATCACTTTATTTCTTTCCCTACATAGAAGATGAGTGTTCTTCTTCCAGTATTAAAATAAAAATGCATACATTTATATCAGGGTAAATATGGTAGAATTATGTTATGGAACAGATGTGGTTATGGTCAAGGTAACATTGTTTCATTTCAAATACTGTATGTATTATGGAGACACATTTGATGTGACCACACTCTGCTGTTACCATAGACTGTATATAAAGATGGACAACGCGTCTCCACTTCCTCCTACTGTACAAAAATGAAGCTAAAATATCCCGGATACAGGAGCTGCCATCTTGCACTGGTGACGTCATTTGGAGCCAGAGTCTGCACAGTAGTGATCTGTGGTGGAGCTGGGGCGTCGAGTTCCCACCCATACACCTGTCTGAACCAATCGCGAGCACACTAACAGTTGTCGATCATGATGTGTCACCCTGTTTTTATAGCATCTAATAACTAATTAAAACCAAACATCAGCGTGATGAGAGCTACCTAAAATGACAGAAACCATATTTGGGAAAAATGTGTTTGACGTGTACTTTGACTTTTCAGTTTGGTCCATGTCCCATCTGCTAACATGGAGGGGGTGGGGTTTATGACCTATACAGCTGCCAGCCACCAGGGGGCCATTGAGCTGTCATGTCATCCACTTTATATACAGTCTATGGCTGTTCCTCATCTCTTCTTCCTTGCTTTTTTCCCCCCAGCTGTATTGATGAGTGGTTTGAAGTGAACAGATCATGTCCAGAGCATCCATCAGACTGAAGCTTTTTTTTGCACAGGTAGAGTATTTCCAAACATCCCAGGTGATGGATTGTTTTCTTGATAGTCATTGTAGGATTTTTCTACATTTGTTTGTTGTTTTCTTAATATTCTCTGTTGGTTGTTTGATGACAGGTACTCTACAAAGAGAGCAATCTACAAAATTAAGTGTGGATCCAGGGAGCCTGCTGGACACTGACCACTGTGATCAGTTTAACCCCCCACCACCCCCACCCAATAATGTAGTACCACGGTGTGCCAAATCTCATTTAAGCAATCTTCAGGGATACAGACTTTTGTGTTTATGTTTAAGTTGCAAATCCACGCTCAGTCCCAGACTGGACGGACTGATCTCCACCTCACATCCTCTCCAGCCCTGACACTCAAAGCCACACAGGACATTATGACAGGCAGGGCTCTTCTTCCTGAGTGGCCATTGGACAGCAGATGTCAGCTGATTTTACACCCGGACACTGGAGGAGGAGGACAAAGTCCTGGCGGTGGGTTTTTATTGGATTATTCCTCCCCCTCTTGCTCGGTCCCTCCCCTCCTCCTTCGCCATCAGTGTCTACCAGTGCCTTGTTGTTGTGATGCCCAGCCACCACAGGGCGGGGCAGAAGAGTCCAGACTGTCATCAGAGCCAGCTGGACGGACTGGACGGACATGCAGGACCATCTCACCACAACTTCCACTCTACCAGTCCAGGAGAAACAAGCCAGAGACAGGACAGCAGAAATATCTGTCTGCGTTAGCAGCTCGGACATTTCTAGAACTGAAGCTGCTGCAAAAATGGTGCCAATCAACTGTGAATATTGTCATACACACACTTAATCATCAGTGCTTTTTATCATATATCATGGAGTAGAGGTCTTCGGGTACAAGAACCTGTCCCTAATCCTGAAAAGCATCTTACAACAACCTACAGTAGAGTACTGCTGTCACCATGTGCTCAGTTTCTCATTAGAACGAGAACATATTCTGGTTTTAACTAGATCCTTTTCACTTTATAACAAGATATTTTTTTTCATGTTACAATGACATATAACAATGTATGGAAGTTACTTGTTATAACAACTTATCATGTCATAAGGAGAAACGTTTCTTGTTTTATAGAGATTCGTTGATTTTGTGTAATAACGAGAACGTTTTGTGATATAACAAGACAAAGTGACATGTCGTTATAACGAGTCAAAAAAAGTTTGATCCTAGATCTGAATAAGTTGGTGTGGAGTAATAACAAAAATACATACAACATATAGTTTTATAACATAAATAGGTTCTCATAACAAGAAACGTTTTCACATCAACGAGAAAGTGACTTTTTTTGGGTCCAATTTGCCATGTCTGTTTTGTTCAACTGTTTTGCTTCATGGAAAAATAAGCTTCTGTTCTCATAAAGTCTGTCAAAGGCAGATTTGAATAAATTTGAATAGGCTGTGTATTAATAATAGAATTTGATCATACTTAAGTTGCTGCAAATATGATGAGTTTGTTTGGAAGTCAGAAAAAATCAAGAGCTGTAATAGAAATGGAACACGTAGATCATATTTCTGAAACCGTGTGACTTTACATTGAATTGAATTAAAAAGGGGTAAAGTAAATTAAATATGTTAATTTGAGTATTTTCTGTGCAGCAGCAAACATGATCCTCTTTTAAATCCAAATTTCTAATTTCATTAATTTTATTCTTTGTTTTTCCATAATCCCTAATGTAAAGGTTCCCTGTGGGTTTTTTTTGTTTCTTTACAAGAAAACTCCACACGATTTCCTAGTAGTCTGCTCTGCGTGTTCCATTTCCATGACAGTGTTTGATTTGTTCTAAATCTGTGCACCTGACACTGCTTAGTATACCTGTTAAAAAGAGTTTGAAGCTGCCAGGAACAGAGATCAGTCTGCTGTAGTGTGCCGTCAGTAGTCTCAGTCCAATCAAAACGTCAATCAAGTGCTTGCTTTTATACAGACCCAGCACCAAATAGAGTTGGCCAAGACACTGAGGGACGCTGGGATGACTGGACCTGGCACACTGTTGCAGTCTGTTTGTTGGGTTTTCATGGGGTCAGGTTTGCCTGAAGACCTCTACCATGGAAGAGCTAGAGTAGACCTATACAGGCTTTTAATCCAGTAAAAAACAATCCCAGCTGATTTCAATAGAGATCATCATCAACCAGAGAATATGAACTCATCAGTGAAATCACAGTGTGGGGATCCCAAAGCTCCAACGGAACTTTTCATCCTTTTCCGCCACAACTTCCTTTTTTCCAAGACTCAGAACCCAGTGCTTGTCCCACCACCCTGAAGACTATTGGACATACTGTAAAAACAAATAAGCTGCTTCAGTATTTCCTTAATAGCAACTTTAAAAGCATTCTTGTGTAATCCCAGCTTCATGTGGAGGTCCTAATGAGGGCATGATGAAGTTGTCATTCAGAGATGAAGTGTCCCATATGGCCTCCACTTTCTCTTGCTTTCTTTTCTCGCCACTCCATTCCTCTTTTTGTGTCTGTAAAGCTACCTGCAGGTAGGAGCACGTGGTAGTGGAGCAAGGGTTAAGCAAAATAAAGTGGGAGCTTTATTTTGGAGAGATGATATTTTCATATTTTGTTTGCGCTGCACCTAGTTGACATGGCTTGCATAATGTGGAACATTCTATTTGAGAGATGTTGGCTTTAAAAGGGCAATTTCACACATCAGTCAGTTTACTAGTCAAGAAGAGCACTCAGCCTGTGAAAACTATTGTCAAATGTCTTTTGTGGCTCTGGAAGAGCTTTGTGAAGTCTGAGAAAATGAAAGTGACATCATTTGAGTAATCTTGAGCCTGCATTGCAAACTGGGGGCATAATTATCACTTTCCGACTTGTGCAGAACGCTCACATCAACATCCAAGTCATAATTTTGACTGGCAAACTCAGATTTTTCAGAAAGCTCTAATATATCCGACTTGGCACTAAATCATATGAAAGTGCCTGAATAAGCAAACAAATGGATGCCTCACATCAGCCAAAGTCTGTTGCTTAAACGAATTAAATCCATATTTTGTACATACAGTGCTTGATTGGCCAAGCAGAGTATTTTGAACCGCTACACAACCAACCTTTGAGTTGTCAGATAATGTGAACGCTCCCATGATGTAAAGATATGAATCGTTCCCATCTCTACCTTCCATCCTACATGACATGAACGTGGCATAATGAAAGATGCTGTCAAGTTCTATTAGGGACTGTAGGAAAATTATTTTGGTTGAGGAGAGGGGCTGAAACTTAGATTTGATTTGATAAAAATGCAAGGCCTTCCCCAATATTTCAAAAGAATATACTTATGGCAAACAGTCACTCTCTAATTTCAAATAAAGAACTGCTAAATAAACAGTTATTACAGTTATATAATGAGTGAAATGGGAACAGGCGACAGGTCTGTGGCACCATAATATTTTCAGTATTCTCACATATTGAAATAAAATACAAATCTGGGATGAGAAGAAATAGAATCCCTTTAAAGGATCTCCCTCCTATGTGTCAATACTTGTTTGTACTTGTTTTAACTTAGTTATTTTTAATTTTTCAAGTTATGTCATTCTCTGGTTGGAATAACAGTGAGGGATCCCTTTCTGGGCCACTGGAGGAAAAATGGAGTGAACTTTGGAGTTTTGGGATCCACCCCGACACACTCACTACTGCTTCATCATACTGTATATGTAAACTGTATAAAGATGGACAACTCGTCTCCACTTCCTCCCACTGTACAGAAATGAAGCCAAAATATCCCGGATACGGGAGCTGCCATCTTGCGCTGGTGACGTCATTTGGAGCCAGAGTCTGCACAGTAGTGATCTGTGGTGGATCGAACCAATTGTGAGCACACTCACAGTTGTCAATCATGATGTCTCACAAACATGCTGAACAAACATCAGCGTGATGAGAGCTACCTAAAATGACAGAAACCATCTTTGGGCAAAATGTATTTGACGTGTACTTTGACTTTTCAGTTTGGCCCATGTCCCATCTGCTAACATGGAGGGGGCGGGGTTTATGACCTATACAGCAGCCAGCCACCAGGGGACCATCCAGATGTTTTGGCTTCACTTTTGGGGAGCTGTCATAGCATCCATCTTTATATACAGTCTATGATGTAAACCTGACAGCCATTTGATACACTGTCCAACCACACAGTGGTGCTACAGAGTCATGTAGTTCTCATGTTGTTCTCTGTAGCAATAGTCTTGACATTTGTCTGATCGATGGACATCTCACAGGGCTCATACTGTACCTTCATCTCTCACTTTAATCTGACTTCTGCGATCAATTGTTTATCAGAATGTTTATGACTGATCATACAAATGGTTTCTGTGAGCAGGTTTAACACTTTTTATTGTTTTATTGATCTTTTATTGGATGGAGTTTCTCAGTTGTCATGGAGATGGTTTAGTTGTTATCACATGACTTCACTTGATCTTTCTCCAGCCATCCACTGATTCCTGGTTGATGACTTTGATCAGCTGTCTGTCAACACTAGACCAAAACCAATAACGTCCAAACCATCTCCATGACAGATGAGCAACTCAACCCACTAAGGAAAGCCACAAGATGTGGCTGATAGCTTCAGAAACACCAAGAAAGTGTACCTTGTGATGAGAATTTCTTTTTGTCAAATAGGAGACTTTTTCAGCCATCAGTTTGTAGACACTTTCATTGGTTGAACATAAGTTCATATCCTATCCATACAGAGGGCATTTGCAATATATTGTCAGGATGTCATGATGACTTAGTGTTGAATATCCCATGAAAGTGGACAGATTTCATCTCTTAGCCCCTCTGTTCTTGTACCTGTCCACCACATTTTATTTTGCAATCACCATCACATGGCTTCCCCTATTTGCACATGCAGTGAGAAATCCCCTGTGTACAGTGTTACAGTGTAGTGTTGTATGTCTAGTCTTTGAATTGTACTGGGAGTGTGTGAGGCACTGAGGATGCAGGCGGAAGATGAGCTTTTTATGAGCTACTTTAGAATCAGTCACGCATTTTTTAGTGTTTTCATAATTTATTTCTTGCCAGTTCTGAGCCACAACTAGCATTACCTAATGAAATGTAATAAAGAATGTGTGCTGTTCAATATGTTACTGACAAAGACAGGAAATCATAAGCAAAATATTTCTTTTCTGTAAAACTATGTACAAAAGCTCTTTGGATACCAATCATTCTCTTGCATTTTTTATTCCATGTTATTTTGTGTTTGAAGCTAATCCAAATTTTTAAGTAAAAGTCCAGCTGTCCAATCAGCCTGAGGAATGTCCTATTCTATTTATTTTTCCAAACACAAATCTGTCAAACATGGAGCTTAGTAAAACTTCAGTCAAGAACTTTACTATTTGTGTGCATGCTCACTTTCAAGAACGGGTAGTTTGTTCATCTAAAGACTCCATCTGGGGTCAACGACCGACAATGGTTGTGGTGGTCGTCCAATTACCTACAACAGGTAGTTGAATTAAAGGTACACGTCATGGATTTTACATGCAAAAGTGAATTTACTAGTCATTTTTAGTACTACTCAGCCTGTACAAATTGGGCAATTACCAGGCAGGGAGGTTCCAATGAAAGACACAATTGAGTTGCATTATGGGAAATGTAGATTCAGTGTTTTTGGAGCTAGACCCAAACTAGGGACTATAAGTCAGGACATCCCGGCCTCTGCTACTTTGATATTGAGTCAGAATAATAGGCATTTTTCACAGCAGACATTTTGAAATATCATAACAGATAAAGCACAGGTGTAATTTGCAACCTGAATAATGGCTGCCTTCCATTTAGGTGTGTCAGTTTCAGGACGCTGCTATTGTCCACGCTGGCTCATTCACAAGTTCCACCTGTGCTTTTCCTGTTCCTATCTGATCTGTTTCCCTCTATAGAAAAGATCAGGAGCATAAAGAGAAGTCCCCAGTCACAGCATATTGAGTAACAGCCAAATAATAAATAAAATAAAGCTATTGTTTATATACAAAACAAAACATGCACCTAAAGTCTATAAAAAAAGTTAATACAGAAGGAAGTCATTGGTTGGCTTCCACTTCCTTTTTTGTAACAGTCATGTAAAACTGTCAAACACTTGTCAAAACTTCAGGGAAACATCCCCTACATGAAACATGAAACAGAAAGTGCAAAAATGGCTTCAACTGATGATGCAATGAATATACGGTATTCCCATTAAAGCAGGTAGTGAGACTTTGTGCCCACACCCAAATAGTTGCACTGCGGTGAACACACACTACATCTTTTCTGCCATACAGACATTACTTACACATAAGGAGTTGGTCTAGACCTGCTCTTTATGACAAAGTGCCCTGAGATAACGTTGTTATGATATGGCGCTATATAAATAAAACTGAAACTGAATTACTCAGCACATGCACATGTCTCACATGCGTGCCCAGTCAGTGGAACTGCAGCCTTTTCTCTGTCACAAACTGTTTCTGTTCCTCTTCAGAGAGCTGGTTTCCCTTCACACTGTAGGAACATGATCAGACACCGTCACAGACATTAATTCACATTCAAAACACGTTCATGCACTCAGAGGAAGTATACATTTTAAACATTAAAAGGTGATCGCGCCTTGGCTGTCCCAACCCTCTGGAATCCTCTTCCCCAGTCGGTCAGATTTGCTGAATCTTTGGACAGTTTTAAGCGGCTTCTAAAAACCCATCTTTATAGGCAAGCCTTTTTATAAATCTCTCCTTTTTGCAATTTATTTTTCCTTTATGTATTTATTCATTTAGATTTTTCATATGTGTGTGTGAAGCACTTTGCAACTGTGTGTTTTAAAAAGTGCTATACAAATAAAGCTTTACTTACTTATTTGCATGGAAATGGTCTTAATGCAGTGAAGCGTTCGTCACCGTAATGACGATTACAACTACTATGTATTGTTAATTAATAAAAGAATGAAAGAAATTAAAATATAAAATATACAGTTGTGAACAGAAGTTTACATATACTCATCATGGACATGAATCTCATGACAATATTGGGCTTTAAATGATGTCTTTGAACTGTTATTTTCCTGGGGCAGAATGATGATACAAGAGACATCTTTAATAGAAGAAAACCCCAAGAATTTGGTGCACAAGTTTTAATTAGTGGGAATGATGATTCAGCATTCCCACTATTGTTATCCTGTTCTTTATTAGTAGGAATGCTGAATCAGCATTCACACTATTGTTATTCTAAGGTTTCTTTTTCTTCTTCTTCTTCCGTACGTTTTTCGGTCGTCCACTACTTCAGCATACTTTCAGCTACAGAAACCATTCAACTATCAAAATGTTCAGCTCTTTAAGGACATTTATGCTATTATTTAACTTTTTTATACATTTACAACTAGCTGCATACGCCAGTGTGTATCACATGATACTAGTGACGTTTCAACGCTCACGCAGCGCACTGCTAGATTTTAAATTAGTAATACAAGGAACGGATTTTGCACAATGTTAGACATGTTTTGAACATATTTGAACAATAGCCAAAACAATGTATATTAAAATCTTTTCCAAAACATTATGCTAATTCCAAACCATTTCCAGGCCTGGAAAACAGTTTTTCTAATTTCAGAACTTTTCCAGGAATTTCATAACCATAGGAACCCTGTTCATGTCTCTTCTCTACTTGTACTACTGTTATAGTATGTTTTAGTATTTAGCATTATCATGTAATAGTCACATGTGGCTGCTGTTCAGCAAATGTTACATAGTGTCACTTTAACTGCGATACCTTGGTAGAATAATTTAACACAACTGAAAATGTCATTCTGTAAAATCTTCTATAATTTTGATAGGTGGATAACGACAGATGGAAGGCTACAAAATCACAACTCTGAAAACAGTTCACACAATTTGAAAGCCATTAGAGAAAAAGAAAATGCCTGAAAGTGACTGTGAATAATACCTGAACCTCACCATATCTCTTTGATTGCTGTGTTGTGAGTAAGGGCCTCAGCGAGGTGTTTGATCCCATCCGCAGTGAACTGGTTGCTGATTAACCTGCAGGTGAGTTTCTGACAATCAATGTCTGACTAGGATATTCAAACAGCTATCGTCTCCATGGTGACATGCAAGAAAATACAGAGTGTGTTCATGCATGTGTGTTCACCTTACCAGAGATGGGTTAAACCTGTGTTCGCTTGGACCAACTCAGCCAAGTATTGAGCTGCATCATCAGTCAACTCATTCTGCACTAACCTGTAACAGCACAGACATGTTTTTCAGTACCTAGAGTAGTACTGTTAGAACAGCTAAAATCACTTGGCTCAAACTAAGTGACCTGCCTACCAGAATATCCTGAGGACGCTGTTCTCTTTCAATGCTTCTGCCAGACACTTCCCGCCTTTAGATGTAATGCCATTGGCTGAGAGACTAGAACACAAAAACACAGATAATATTTAATCAACGAGTTTAAATCAGTAGGTTTTTATTGTCTTTGAAGGTAGCTGCCTTCTCACCTGAGGTTGGTAAGCCTTGGGTGGTGCCTCAAGGCTTCTGCAAATGCTTCCGCTCCCTCATCGCCTATGCTGTTCCCCCACATTCTGCAAGCAAAAACATGTTGTGTATGCATCAGTTAAAACTCTCCCTTTTGAAATGCCGCCCGTCTGACGTCACCTTGAAGCCATGCTCAACCTTGATTCACTGATTCAGTTTTATTTATATAGCAGCATATCATAACAAAGTTATCTCAGAGTACTTTTTCATAAAGAGCAGGTCTAGATCCCTGGCCCTCTTCTTCCCAGCACTAAAGAAGAGGACAGCGCTAGCACAAAGGTCCTGCCTTACTTAGGGCCTGCCAGTGGTATCCTCCAAGATAAAAATTAATTTGGCATAATTTTTAATTTACAATTTTTAAAATGCAAACAACTCTTCTCCAATTTACCATGCTTTGTTCACCAATGAGTTTTGGCTGGGGCTGGTAACCTGTCAAGTTAGCCGGAAACGTGGACGTATTTCATTTTTGTCAAATTTGGGTCCAATTGTCACATATTAATCATGATTTCTTTTTCAAGATAATATGTATTTTACGTATGTTTTGTGTCACTTGAGAGATGGTGATAAAACTTTCGTCCGTTACTCCTCCCTGGCCTCTCCAGTTGATGTTACATGTCATTGGCTTTTTTTTCCTAATCCCACTGCTTTCATGAGTACAGCGGGATAAGAATATCCTGGATTAAGTGATCTAAGCAAAGTTTTACAGCAGTGAAGTCTTACCCCACATCAAATATAGAAGTGCTCTTCTGAACTGCGCTGGCCAAATATCTCCCACCAACACTAGTGATCTTGTTTTTGCCAATCCTGAGGACAAAGTAATGTCAGCATCAATTTAAGAGATATAAGTCTATGACATATTAATTATACAGTTATAATAATTATCATAATATTCTAATTTTATCTTGGTACAAGTTAGAAACATACTTGACAACTCGCAGCTTTGGGCATTCCTCAATTATCTGAGCAACTAGCTTGGCTCCGACATCTGTGATGTGATTATTGTAAAGCCTGAAAACAAAAATATAAATTATGGTTAAAGGTTCTGTTTCACTCTCAGAAAAACATTCAGAAGAACTGTCCTTCACTAATACTTGTTGGGGCAGTACCCTATCTTTACTTGATAGTGAATTCTGTACCTCTGCCATTTGTATAGCCAAAAAATACCCCAAGCACCTTGAGTAACAGCCCCAAAAATGTACCCCAAGGGACCGTAATGTAGTTTTGACCAAAACATGTCACACTCCTAACAGCAATGAAGTCATCTACACAGACAGTGTGTATTGGCGAGCAGAGCCAAACTGGGTCAAACAAAATGATCCCGCTGCCTGTCTCAGTACCATTTCACAGGTGCACCCCAACTCTAAAATGATGCTATTGTAAACTAGCGCAGAGGGGTTCAGTTAACGAGTCATGGTTAGTACTAGTCAGCCTGTGAAAACTGTTGTATAATGTCTTACGATCTTAATCTGATTATGATTATGATTATGTCATCAGGGTAATCTTTGCTTTGGCTTGGAGACAACAAATTTATAACAGAAAGCCTGCGCTACAAACTGGAAGTGTGGACATTGAAAGATGTGGACATTTAGCAGGCAGGGAGGGTCTAATGAAAGGCTTTATCAAGCTGCATTATGGGAAGTGTAAGATCCAGTATTTTTGAAGCTTGACTCACCTAGATATCTCAGCGTCTGCAGCTTCAATTTTAACAACTTTTAAAAATGTGTCTCTTGTGAGTCCCTCAACTTTATGGACGTGCAATACTAAATATCTGAAATGCTGCACAAACTTCCATATTTTGTTTATGCTGGGATTAGATATCTAATCTAATTAGATATCTTGCGTGAGTATTATCTTTTATTTTGTTACTTTATGCTTCTACTCCCCTACATTTTAGAGGGAAATATTGTAAGTTTTACACCACTGCATTTATTTCACAGCTATAGTTACAAGTTTCTTTTCAGATTAGGATTTTAAATGAAAAGCATATGATAATCTGAGGCATAAAAAGGCATTTTTAAAGATTAAACCAGTGGTTCCCAAAGTGTTTGGCTTGTGACCAAAGATTAGACAAAAGTCCAACAAATTAATACAGTAGCAGTTTTTCTTCTTTTCTACTCCATTAATCATCTGACGAGCCATGATATTTATCTAGTTACCATTTAGAGGGGCCCGACCCCTAGGGTGGGAACCACTGGACTAATCTACCTAACTGTAAAGAAAATAGGTAAAACTACAGCTCCACCTCAACCAGCTACAACAGTAAAACGCTGCTTACATATTGATGCATCAGTATTAAGAATTTAATAAAGACAAAGACATTTGTTTGCATATAAGTACTTTTACTTTTGATAATTTAAGTACATTTTGCTGATAATACTTTGTTTCTTTTACTTAAGTTGGACTTTGAATGCAGAACTTGTAATGTAGTATTCTTAAGATTGTTGAATTTGAGTAAACAATCTGAATACTTCTTCCACCACTGTAACACATATACCTCGAGACTGGGTGGATTGCAGACTATTTAGTTTTTAGTACACTGCAATAATTGACACATTTACTCACCCCAAGACCTCAACAACTTTGTGCTTACACAGCTCCTCTGCAAGAACCTCAATGCTGCTGTCAGACAGGTGATTGACGCACAATCTGAGAACGAGCAGTTTGATTAGTGTTTGATTAGATAAGTTCAATACATAAAAATCAGCCTGAATATCCCTCAGTGTAGATTATAAGGTAGTTAAAAACATGTTTATACAATATAAACTTCTTACCTCACTATTGTCATCTTACAAAAGGAGGGCTTCAGCTGCTTCACCCCATAGTCACTGATGTTGTTGTTGTCCATGTCAAGACCCAGGAGCTTCTGACGGTGCTGCAGTACAAAGTTCAAAGCGGTGCAGTCACCTGAAAACACGTTACAGTAACCCAGCTTGATGAATTCAGCTGTGATGCCTTTCGCTGTCATCTGAGCGATGTCTTTGCTCCCTGTCTCAAAAATGCACCTCAGCATCCACAGGAAGTTGGGCAAAACATGAACTTTCTTGCCCTCTTCACCGTTGTAGTGAGGTAAGCCATGAAGGTGGGACTTCACACTGGAGGAAAGGTAGGATTTTAGTAAGGCCCGTTTTTTCTTTAATAACGCAGGAGATACCAGATGCTCCAACAGGCCGGTATGGGCCTTGGACAGCAGTCCACACAAGAACAGATTAGTGAACTGAAGGTGTTCATTAGTTGCAAAGGGCTTCTTTTCACTGGGCTTTGAAGAGCCTCTGATACAGAAGTGAAAAGGCAGACAGGATGGTTCTCTTTTCCTGCTGCACTCTGTGAAGAACTTGAGGATGGAGCTGGCAGCAGCCTGCTCATCCAACACAAGAGCATACGCTGCCAAGAAAGACTGGAGGGTAATATGGAGGAATTCAAATGTAGCGGAGCTTCCACTGGCATCACACTCACTGACAGGTCTAAGAAAGCCCAGGGGCAGGTCCTTCTCTGTCAGGTCACAAGCAGTGATCTCCTCTTGGCTGCAAATGAAGCTACCTCTCTCTATACCCTGAAGTGCTAGTTTGGCAAACGCTGTAAGAGGCCTGAGGCCTGCTTTGAATGTCTCAGAGGCACACCGAGTGCTTTTCTTCAGCAGAGATGGTGCAGTTGAGGCTGAGTGGCTGAGGAACACCTCAGACAGCAGGAGAAAGATGTCAGTGAGTGTGATGCAGGTTTCAGGCAGCTGAAAACTATCATGCATGGTGTGCAGGTGCCTAAAGCTCTTGAATACAATCCAGCAGAACAGGGGGGTGGAGCACAGGCCACAGAGGTGGGGGCTAGCATCCAGCTGAACTGACACCAGCTCTCTGTGCTCCTGCTCCTTAAAGTGCAAATCAATGTAGGTCTTCAGATGAGCTGGGGAGAACCCCTGCAGAGCCACCTTCTTTCTGATCACCCTACTCTGGATCTCGATCCCTGTCCGGGCCGTCAGCACCTTCTGGGAGCCCTTAAGTAATTTCCCACAGAGCAAGCTGATGAGCAGCTGGAGGGGGTGTGTCTTGTCTTCTGGTGACACCACTTCAGGAACATTCATCAGGTCTAGATCCTCCTGAATCTCATCATAGCCATCAAATGTAAAAATAACCTTCTCAGGGAAGCGCAGGATGTAATCAAACACCTCATTATCTGGATCGTGATCTGGGTAGCAGTTGTATTTGAACAAAAGGTCTCTGAGGGAGATCTGTTCTGTGTCCTTGAAGATGCTGAACATCCTACAGCGGAACTTAAAGAAGAAGATGGCGTCCGTCTGCAGCTCTTTCTTGGACCAGAGGTTCTGGAGCTTTTGCAGGAGGATGGATTTTCCCACACCAGCATCCCCCATCACATAGATGGTTTCACCTTGGGGATTGAAGACTGCATGGTCTCCTAGGATCTGGTCCAGACTTTCCAAAAAGCCCAGACTTTCATTGCGGTCATTCAACAGCTCCATCAGTGTGTCCGTGTATAGCTCCTCCAAACGGGTCTCCTCTTGCTGGCCGTACGACATGATGAAGCAGGTGTCCCCGCTCATCTCATGCCTCAACTTCTCACAATACCTGCTGACTTAGGGGAGACAGACAGTTAATTTGTGAAATATAGAAGCTTTTAGTGGTATTATTATAATCAGAATTAGGGGCAGGGGTTCATAATTTTCTATTTAGGACCAGACACATTTTATCCAATCCAAAAATGAATGTGTGAATGTGAAACTTGCATATTGTTACACACTTGCATTGACACAGGCATACCTTGCCCAGAGTATTTGACAGGACTCTGCAGCTTTAGTGGCAGCTAGAGCAGCATCAGTCCTCAGAATAAGACAGAATCTTTATGATCCCTGTATGAAATAAACTCAGCAGTTGTGACAGGATTCCGTTTTTTGGTGGGCTAGGGAAATGTGAAGATGTGGCATTTTTTATAATTGACTGATTGAATAGATTTGAAACATGATAGGCTTAGTGTTTAATTTACATTTATTTGGATCAATAGTAGACATCTGTATATACCAGATGGGATGGATCACCATACAAATAGAGGAGCATTATTCTTAGCAAGAACTATACAAAGGTCTGGATCAGAGCATGGTGAGAATTTAAAGGAAGTTGAGACGGACCAAAGTAAATGTGTTTTCTGAAGTATTATTGTGTTTTGTGAAATGTTGTTTTTTGTGAAATATTATTGTGTTTTCTGAAATGTCGTTGTGTTTTGTGAAATGTCGTGTTTTGTGACGTGTTTTCTGGATCTGTGGTTATGGGCCACCTGCTGCCCCCGTGTTCCTGCTTGGCGGCTGCTGCTGTTATTGTTGTTATTAGTCTAATTATTTGTATTACTATTATTATATTGCTATTAGTATTATTTGTATTAATATTAACATCAATACCATTACCACTACTGTTACTTTACATCTGTATGTAGAACTGTAATGTGCTGTACTACTGTGTGTTCTCTTTCCTCCTGCTCTCTCCCTCTCCTCTCTCTCAACCCAACCGGTCGAGGCAGATGACCGCCCACCCAGAGCCTGGTTCTGGTTCTGGTTCTGGTTCTGGTTCTGCTCGAGGATTCTGCCTGTTAAAAGGGAGTTTTTCCTTGCCACTGTCTCCTAGTGCTGCTCATGGTGGGAATTGTTGGGTCTCTGTAAATATAAAGAGTCGGCCTAGACCTGCTCCATATGAAAAAGTGCCCTGAGATATCTTTGTTATGATATGGCGCTATATAAATGAAACTGAATTGAACTGAATTGTGAAATGTTGTTGTGTTTTGTGAAATGTCGTTGTGTTTTGACCTTCAGGGCCACAGTATTATCACCTTCAGGAAGGCCAAATTTATAGTAGGGCTGTTGTATTGGTTTTAGCTAGGTGTACCTAATAAAAAGGTACCTAAGTGTATTTCCAAGGGGTTTGTAATCTCTAGCAATCTCTATCCCTTGCTAAACATTGTTAGCAAACCATAAACTGAACCACATTTTCCATATTTGTAAACAGGTATGACTGATTTGTTGTTGCATATGTAATAGTCTAACAGAGCAAAACTACAACTGGCTGAACTCTTCATACCAGGCTAACATGTGGACATTAGGCATATGGGTCTTTTAGTTCCACAAACACTCTATGAAGCATCAAAAAAGAACATCTTGGTGGCATAGATCAGCACTTGGTGATTGTAATACTTACTGGGGTCTGTGTTAACCACTTTCATCACCATTACATCATTGCTTGGGTTGTAGTTGATCTCTTTCAACCATGGCTGGAGGTCTATGTATGCATCACATACTTTATATATGATGTAAATAAAGAATTCACAGGCCTCCTCCCCCTTGCATTGGACTAGCTCCAATATTTTGCGCACCTATCACAATCACAGGAAAGAAAGTATGTGTTATAATTTCTCAAACCTTCTACTTTATTTGGGGTTTTTAACCAGCAGATATTACACAGAGAGATAAGACAATGTTTTTTTTTTTTTATGAATGAAAATGAAACTGTTTTACAGATGTCTTTGGTTTCCCTACCTGATCTGTCTTGGTGGCAGTTCGCTGTAAGATCTCAACATCTTCTTCACAGACAAAGTCAAAGGCCGACAGGTTGTCCAGGATGCACTGAATACTCCTCAACCTGGACACCAGCAGCTCTCTGTGGTATGTGAGGATGTTAAGGCACGACATCTTGGCTTCTTCGTTCTCACCCATATTTACTGTAGAACAGTCACCTCTGAGGGATAACAAAAGACAACTACACTGTATTGGGAGCCATTTCAGAAAAAGATAATGTTGCCTAACGCTCTATAATCCCATTTTAGACATCCACAAGAGTTAATTACAGTAAGACCAGCCGCAATGATAATTCAAGAATACAGTCTATATACTGATATCACATACATTGTAAATGGACTCAGTACTCATACCCAATGGTAAGGGAATCTGTAATTGTGTTTTGATGAGTCCAGATACTATTTTTGAAAGTCTGCCCAAAAGTTGTTTACTATGTTATTACTAGAAGTGTCACGGTTTTGGTCCCTGGGTGCTCTTATTTTGAAGTTCTGTCTCGTGTTCCCGCCTCTCGTCTCAGCCCTCAGTGTTTTCACCTGTGTTTGTGCCGCACCTGTGTCTCATCCCCTCGTCAGTGCCTTCCCTATTTATACCTGTCCTTTTCAGTTGGTCCTCGTCGGTTCATTGTTCATGTTCAGTGTGCTGTGTTCCCTGTTGCCTGCCTGCCAGCTTGCCTGCCTGCCTGCCTGCCAGCTTGCCTGCCTACTAACCCATCTGTCTACCTGCCTGCCCACCTACCTGTCTGCCCTGCCTGCCTACCAGCCCATCTGTCTACCTGCCTGCCCGCCTGCCCACCTACCTGTCTGCCCTGCCTGCCTACCTGCCTCCCTTCCTGCGTTTTCCCCAATAAAAGAACCCTTTGTTACCTCCACCCGCTGTCTGCGCCTGGGTCCATCCCTCACCTGCTCCCCACACCCTAACAAGAAGAAGTCAACGCTACAAATATCTTAAACTAGTTTAGTAGTAAAGTATATAATTCTCCCTCTTTTGTACCACAGCTGTTTCCTCAATTTTTTAATGCTTCCCATTTTGTTTACCAAATGACACGCCTCAGTGAAGAGGAACCGGTTACTATAATAAATACCTACTCCAAGTGGCACTCCTTTGTTGGCATTAACTGTGAACTTTCAAAGTAATGAATTCCCTTCTCTTTGAATTTAGCACTGGAGATTTTGTTGAAAGAACACCTGGAATGGCAGGTGAACTAACTGGT
The DNA here is from genome assembly GCA_002120245.1 of Maccullochella peelii. NCBI lineage: Eukaryota > Metazoa > Chordata > Actinopteri > Centrarchiformes > Percichthyidae > Maccullochella > Maccullochella peelii. Next base: position 33,544 of record LKNJ01004357.1, read on the forward strand.
CAGTAATGTTAGCATCGGCTACGTCTGCTGTGTTTTTTGGGGGTTTTTGCATGTTATCTAGCTCAGATAAAAGCTAACTGTAACCTACTGCACCCCTGTAGAAACATAATGCTACATAAGGACAAATGAATCCTACCATAGTGTTGCGTCCACACCAAAGTGCTGTACACAGTGCACGTGAAAGTTAAAACCAAGTGTTGAAAGGAACTAAGTATTGTTAAATGTCACAAGTGCCCAATACTTTCTATAAACAACATCAACTGTGTACCCAGTATAAGACAGTTAAAACAGAAGTGAAAGTATTCAGTATGAATGCGTAATTTCTCTCCAGAATTTCACAACCTGCATGTGCTGCATTCAGTACCCACGGAAATGTGGGAACTAAAATCGCACCAGGTATTATTCTACCTTCAATGAACAATAAGATTATACACAATACAAATACCTTAGGCATTGCATCTCTTTTGATCTAATTTCCCCTCACAGTGCTACTGAAATGTAATTTTATTCTTGTTTTATAGAAGTTTGCAATATGAACTAAGGTGAGTCCTGCATGATTACCTAATCTTGGCCATATCTTTAAGACGCTGCCCACGAATTGTAACAGCATGTCTCTCTCCCTCATTTCCTGTCATCTCTCTGATACTGTCTGTGAAAAAGTCTCATAAATACTTATCATTTCAGCTCATAGTATGCTCTGTTGGCGAATATCCCTAAACAAAGTTGTGATGAATCTGATTATTTCCTGTTTCAATATCTTCAGAGTATCTTAAATAGATTTAGCTATATATACAGCTATGAAATACAGTAACTACATCAATCTACAGTAGGCCTAGCTAAGAGTGAAAACTTTACAGTGGAAAGATATCCAACTTGAATCTTTTTGGTAGGCTACTTGTTGTAAACTGACGGTAGTATTTTGACTGATTTTGACCTTCTTCTTGGTTATAAATATTGTAGTGAGGAAATGTGGAGCGTCTTCTTCTCCCTGTGTCCCACGTACCTGAGAGAAGTGATGACTGATGACTCTGAGCTGTGGCGGGAGAGTGTGGAGGATCACGCCGGAATAAAAGTGGGCATTGAACGGCGTGACGGCGCGTGAGAGGTACAGAACTGCTTTTATCCTGTGGCGGGAGGGTGCTGTTCGCAACCTGTTGTTGACAGTGAAGACAGGCAAGCGTGGGCTCCGTTCCTGATTTAGGAGGGGAGGCTGGACACCACCTTCAGGCAGAGAGGAACCGATGACTACTAAGTTCGCCTGTGCTTCACGAGGCTGTTATCATCATGACCCCACCTCACTCCATCTCCAGCAGGTCGTCTGCCGTCACCATCCTGCAGCGAGTGTTTAATGTGGGCGCTTCCTGGTTCTGCGTGAGACTCCACGGGGGTGTCCTGTCGCCAGTCTGCGGCGAGATAAGTCTAAAGCACTTTCGTGTTTAACGTTTCGTGTATATATTCTCTTGTCAGGAGTTTTGTGTCTTGAGTGCATGGTTAATCTTAAAAATAGATAACGCTGGTGGCTAATGGGGCCCTCTGCCTCCCCCTGTTGGTAGAAATGTTTCTGATTCAACTGCAGTGCTGTGTGATGTAGGCCTGTGCCTACGGCATCAAAACAGCACACTTTTCACTTTCAGTTTCAATATCGATATCTGTAGAATATGTCACAGACGTGGGGGGGGGGGGGGGGAGGACCAGATTGGGTTAGCAAAGGTGGTGGCAGCCTTAGCCTACATTACCTTCAAATCTTTAACAACTAAAGTTTAATAGATTATATTTCACCGTTTCACAGCCTTATGCTGCTGTATATCATGAAAAAAGCAGAACCAAACATATTTTGAAAGAACAGCTACTCATTTAAGAATATTTGTTTCACCTATGGCATGTGGTTTTCCTCATCACACTTTTGGAATAAACTGTATGAAAGTCTTTCATATTAACTTGCCAAATGGTTACAGTGTCATTAAGATAAAAAGGTGATTTGTTTTTGTAGCTATTATTTCATTCCATATATTTAGAGATATAAGGTGTTTTCACTTATTATGGCTGATTAGCCCACTGCTGCAGGTTAAAGTTGGTTGTAGCTGTGGTAGGAATCCCACCTCAGTAAGTGCAACAAGAGAGTGAGAGAATTATCAATAAAGCAGTCTGTACACTCCCATAAAGTCTGAGAAGAGGTCAAATCAGGTAAGATAAGGGATAACTGCTGTGGGGGTTCACCACAGGAATGCAAGGCCTTTAAAAGCAAATACCTAAGGGATTACTTGTGTGTCTTTTATTATGCAATCAAACAGAAAAGGTTTGATAGCAAAACTTCCCACACTGCAATCAAAAAATGTGTTTGTTTGAAAGACAGCTGGCGAAAAATCACAGACTGTGTGAATGCCTAAGTTATTAGGCTTATAATATCACTGCCCCATCACTGGGGCACGAGTATCTGACTGTAATTACATTTGTGTATTCCATTAAATGAATGTGTTTCTTAGATGTATTCTTATGGCAATTTAGCCTTATACTTTCAGCTGTAACCCGCGCGGTGTAAAACAGACAAATAAAAATAAATATAAAAACATCATTCAAAGCGATAAGCAGGCTTACGTGCATCCAGCCAATCTGGGGGAATGCAAGCCCCACATAAACCGGTAGATGCACTGTATGCTGGCAAGTGCTTTAATGCTTTTTGGTGTCTAAATATTTTGGTATATTGGCCCACAGCTAAGCAAGTGGGCATTTGTGCTGTGAAATGTTGAAATGAGTTGGCCTATGGCTATTAGGGGGTGTATGTATAGGTGCGATGCTGTTCATAGTACTGAAACAGAGCGGAGGAGGTCGATAGACAGACAGAACACGTCACTTAGTTCGGTTTCTTGCTTTCCATGGTCCATTTCCCTCCATTGTAGCAATCCACAGACAGAAGGGAAATGACAGGGAAGAGAAGGGACAGTCAACGAGAGAGAGAGAGCGTTGCAAACCGTAAACAGCTGTTTCTACACGCCTTCCCCTGCTGATTTTGAGTGATTATTGTGAATGTTCTGATTAATAAATGTAAATAAATGCTTTGTTTGTGATGATAGTTTAGTTTTGGTTTAACAGCTAGCTCTTAGGCGTTGTCCAATGTGCTCCAGGCGCTGTGTAACTTTTTCTCTCCCCCTGACCTGCCGGAACACCAACCTCTCTGTTTTCCGGAGACTTCCTGATTTACAAATTAAGCACTGGAAAATGTGTTTAAGTCTATGACCCCATGAGAATAAACTGTATGGTGATTAGGGTGGAGAAGACCAGGGCATCTTTCTCGGAGTTAGAGAGAGGAATAGTTTTTGGGTGAGAGGCCAGAGAGCAATGAGTGGTGTAGCTGGAGCCTGCTTGAATCTATCGCATAGAGGGTTGATTTATCTATACATTTTATCTCTATTCAGATCTTCACATGCTGTAATACCTCTCTTATGCCACATCCCGAAGACGTTGTCATTCAGAGACGGATGAAAAACTGGGTTGTTGTTACAAGGAGAGAGTAGTGGAATTGCTCGAATTCCAGAATGGCATTTAAACTGTTTCCATATTTGCAGCGTTGGCTAACTACAGGGCTATGATTTCAATTAGAAGGACACATATATAGTGGGGCACAGGCCAGCGCCGTAAGGGACATTGGCCTGGACAAAGTGCACCCAGGTAGGGACCCAGTCACTAAGGCCATAATGACAATGGGGCCAGTGCAGGATGCTTTGTATATTTGCTGCCCAATAATATACTTGGAAACTTGGAAGGTCAAGCCCCTGTGACGCTTATGCCATTTGTAAGAGTGTCTTTCGTATTCTAAGAGGGCCTTTGTTCCATATAAAAGAAGAAATGGCTTGGTCTAAGGTTTTAAAAAAGGACTTGGGAATGAAGATTGGGACCGCCTTAAAAAGACAGAGAAACCGGGGCAACACATTCATTCTCACCAAGTTAACGTGACCTGTAAGAGAAAGGGGAAGAAAAGCTCTCACAAGACCAAATCTATGCAAAGTGGCGAAGAGATTATCCCATTCGACAATGACGAACACCTTTTCAAAAATGGCAAGGATCTCCTGTGACCCTGGAGTGGAAGGTGAATAAATAACATTTAATTCTCATCTAATATTGAAGAAAGACATTCTATTTTTGATAAAAAACCCGACTGATCGTTGTGGATTAGCTTTGGTAGGATGGACTACTGGTTCTGAGCTAGAACCATAACCAGGCCTGGGTTACTTCATCTAGGGAAAAAGGTTGATCAAGTTGGGACTTAATGTCATGGCTGATGGAGAGGATAGCCAGGTTGCCAAGGAATGTTACTGAATAATCTCAAAATAACATATGCAGTCACTGAATAAAGCATATTCAGAAATGAAATGTTGTCCTTCACACTCATGGTTTTTAATGGTTCTATTATAGGAACCCATTTCTAATAAAGTTTTTGAAGAAATAAAATCTTGTAAGTGAACCTATGTTGTAAGTTCACTGTGATCACATGCCCCCCAAGATGAAGTAATAATAATAATAATATAATAATCTTTATTTATAGAGCAGTTATCAAAATAAGTACAAAGTGCTTCACAATGAAAAAAATGACATAAAAGAACAAAGTGGAACATAAAATACATGAAGGGCAAAATTAAAATTAAAATAATGAGTAAATAAATACAAGTAAAAACATACAAGTCAGATAAAATCAGGATATGCTTTCCGATAAAAGTACGTTTTCAGAAGAGACTTAAAAGAAGACGCTGACTCAGACATCCTTATGTCCTCGGGCAGGTCGTTCCAGAGCCTCGGGGCCCTGGTGGCAAAAGCTCTGTCCCCTTTAGTCTTCAGCCTAGACTCTGGGAGAGACAGAAGACCACTGCCTGAGGATCTCAAGCTACGCACAGGTTCATAAGGGATTAAAAGGTCTAAAATATAGCCTGGAGCCAGTTCATGAAGAGCCTTAAAAGCAATCAATAAGATCTTAAAATCAATCCTAAAACAAACAGGGAGCTAATGTTAGGAGGCTAAAACAGGTGTAATGTGATCGTGCCTCTTGGTTCTGGTTAAAAGCCTAGCAGCTGAGTTCTGTACAGTCTAGTATAGAAATGTAGATTCAACAACAACAAAATAAATACAAAAGACTTATCTCACTGAAAGAACATCAAAATTAACATGCAGTGTCTGAATAAAAACTTTAAAGAAATTCAAATTAGATCATTACTTCTTTCCAATTCATCTAGTTTTAAATCTTTGGAAGGTAAGAAACCGGTTTCTAAGAGGTTCTGGGAACAAATGAAATCATAACCCAATTTAATGTTGTTATGTTTTGTTTAGAAATCTGGTAAGAATTACACTTTAATTAGAAGTGAAAATTGACTTATGTCACTGAAAGAACCTCAAAATGACATATGCAGACACTGAATGATCTTAAAATAACATATGCAGTAAGTGAAATGAGCATTTGAAGAAACGCTAATGAAACGCTGTTGTCCTTCATATTCATGTTTTTTAATGGTTCTATTGACCCGTTTCTTTAAGAAATGAAATCTTGATCTAATGTAATGTTGAAAATGAACTTATCTCAGCAGAAAAAGTACAATATCACATGCTCCCCAAGATGAAATAATACATGAATGTGAAATCAAAACACTGTATTATATTTATCCAATAGGTAATGGTCTAGTATAGAAACCTGGTAAGAAATCACACTTTAACCCAATTAGAGGTCAAATTAAAACTTATCTCATTGAAAGATTCTAAACCATTGTATCTTTAACATTTATGCAGGTGGTAATGGTCTAGAGTAGAAACCTGATAAGAAATTACAATCACTTATCTCACTGAAGGAACATCAAAATTAACGTATGCAGTGCCTGAATAAACATTTTAAAGAAATTCAGATGAGATCATTACTTCCTTCCTATTCAGCGAGTTCCAGTTTAGAAATCTGGAAAGTAATTACGCTTTAATTAGTGAAAATTGGGTTGTTTAACTGAAAGAAACCTCAAAATGTCATATCCAGTCACTGAATAAAGCATTTTAAGAAACGTGAAACACTGTCCTTCATATTCCTGCGTTTTATTTTGTTGTATAGTAAAAAAACAGTTTATAATAACATTTTTAAGAAATGAAATCCTAACCTAATGTAATGTTGTTGAAAATGAACCTATCTCAGCAGAAAAAGTTCAAAATGGTCACATACTCCCCCAAGATGAAATAATACATGAAAGTGAAACCAACCCATTTTATCTCTCATATTTCTCCAGTTGGTAATGTTCTAGAGAAATCTGGTAAGAAATTACACTTCAACGCCACTCCAGCCAGTGGAACCTTCCATTTTTTAATATGCTGGTGAGATGAACATGATCAGTCCACATTGTGCAATTGAGACAAGGTATTTAATGGTGTTCTGGCCGTAGTAATGGCTGACTCACGTGGTCCTACAGCCATTACTCACTTGCGTGGTTTTTGAAGGTGTGTCTCTGAACACATGATGTTTTTGGATAATGTTCCCTGAAACACTGAGGCATTGTTGCCTGGACTGTCTCCCTGGGAAGCCATGGTATGTAACACCTCACATTCTCCTCCATGAGGTCAAGCCAGCACGAAATCACCTTATTTACGATGAACGGGATTCAGACGCAGCTTCATCAGGGTCATCAGGAGCTGCAAAAGTCACCTGATCCGCAGTAACATGCGATCCGTGCACACACATTTAACAATCTGTACATAAATACAAAACAATGTCACAAATATTTTTGGACATTTGTATGCACAGGAAGCTTTTTGAAAGCGAAAATGATCAGATCTGTGAAGTTGAAGTTCATACGAAAAATATAAATATAAATATATACTATATATATATACACACACACAAATTTTCATTCTAATGTTATCAAAAACGTTCTCATGAGGTGACCTGCTCCGACTACAGGCAAAAAATGTTGGGGCACACAACAAGGAACTAAATAAATGATAAAAAATAAATAGATAAATAATTAAAAACAGGTAGAAGCTCCACGTTTTCAGTAAATCATTTTCACTTGTCTTTCCTGCTCAGACAAACTCAATGTCAGAGACACACACTCACACCTCTCCAAAACTATAATATTACACACAGCTGGCACAGCGTGGATACCTTCATTAATTCACTGGGATTTAACTGTTAACTAACCTTGTGTGCTGACACCGGTGAGCTGTTCAGAAAGCGACATCATGAATAGCAGCAAATCTCCAAACCCCATGTTTTATGACTTTGTTTCTAGATTTAAGGACTGTTTCAAAACTTCTTCCATTGGATAAATTAGGACATAAGACATAAATTTCTTTTTTCAGATTTGGAAAAGAGGAGCAGAACCGTGGAGTTAGAATGTTTTATTGCGCCTATATTAATTGTATAGTTTGCAGAATTACAACCGGCATAGGTAACCATGTCAGCAGCTGCTGCCTACATCAGCTGCCTGTTCACCGTCATCAGTTGCATTTTCTGCGTTGCTCCTTACCTTTCAATATTTAAACATGAAAATACATTTTACAATACAGATAAATAGTAAATAATTAGCTTAATTTTGAGACCCCCTCAAAATTTGATATTGCCGTCTTCGGGGGGTCCCATATTTCGCACACTGGGTATGATGAATTACAATAGTTTGTATTATTATTCTATGTTCAGTGGTATAGTAAATTACTTAACGCAATTCAGTAAGTTAGTATATTCACATGTTTACTCAGTCTATTCACATATTTACATTAGCAGGTTAAGTGTTCATGGTAACTCATTCACTTCTTTTACTTTCTCATTTATCTGACGCTCACCATGTCAAGGTAGACCACCTTCTCTTTTGCGGCTTGTTGAAGTCTGTTTGCTTTGGAAATCAAGCTGACTTTCCCAGGTTCTTCTGCTTTCTCTGCATTACGATGAGCAGATTTATTGAGAACCTGAATGTCTTCTACCATCCTTTTTCTCTTCTCTTTCAGCTCTCCTGTCTCATCCATCACTCCTTTTCTTTTTTCCACCTTTTTCTCATGCTTCTGTCTCTTTTTTTGTCTTCCAGGTACTGTACTATTTCTATCTCGCAGATGCTGCTGCGAGCTGAAGCTCTTTGGTATAGGCAATGTTCAGCACTCCCCCAACACTCTTCACATGGTCAATGATGACTTGCTGTGCCACCAGCGAGTGCTCATGCATTTTGTCCACCATCACTTCTTTGTTGACCGAAAATCCTCTTTCTATAGAGGCTTGGCCATGCAAAAGGATCAGGAGGTGTTTCACAATCTCCCACAGGTGGCACCACTCTGCCTTGGTGGACAACTGTTCATGGTAGAATTCATCTAATCTGTTGCTGTCTGGGTTGAAGCTCCTGAAAGAGTCAGACTTGAGGTTGTGGTCATAGAACTGACTGAACTCCTTCAGGACTTCATCACAGGATCCCTCATGGATGCGGCAAGATTCCACAAGGATCTGAAGAACACTGGTGAGTTTCTTCACACTTGATTCTTTGCTCCTGATGAGCACTCTTAGGTCCAGCACTGGTAGATGTCTCACAAAGGGATAATTGATTGGAGCCTTTTCAAATAGCTTTGAGACTGTCTCCATCCTAAACAATTTACAGCTCTGTCTAAACTCCAGCCTCAGCTTTTGACTGTTTGGGTATTTCTTTCTGTGGTCCTCAAGGGCTCTTGCTGTAATGAATCGAACATTCAGCTTTGACGACCCAGTCACTGCAGAGTAGTCCTCCGTGCGTGCTGGAACATCCTTAAAAAGCTGCTTCAGGCTTGAGTGGGCGCTCGCTATCTTCCAGTTGGTGGCTGCACAACCAGCCCTGAAGAAATTGTGCAGAATGTGCAGACCGCAGCTCCCAAACTCCACCATCTTCTTACCAGTTTGGGTTTGTATGTTTTTTTTGCAGGAGTGAGAAAAGCTTCCAGTTTACATTGAGGCCATCAAATGAAATCTGTATGAGGCTGTGGAAACCGACACCTGTGCACACAGATTAAATTTTCTCATGGATTTGGTCTGCAGTGTGATGCCCCATGAAAAAATAATGGAAGTACCTTGTTTGCACACAACTGTCATGCCAGTATCTTAAGTGGACATCAGGCTGGCACCTCCTCACTTCACAGTTCAAACTTTCATCAAACAAAAGCACATACCCTGATTCTTTCTTTACCCTCTCCTTCATTAGTGAGAAGAAATGGGGTGCTATGCCAAATGTTCCAAGATATGCTGCTTTCTTCTCCCCACAAGTGAACTGCTTTGCGATTCACTGTCAGGAAACATGGTTTGGGAAAACAGCTCCAATGTTCTCACACGACTTATAGGAGTAATGACTTGCCCAACAAGTTTCTGCAATTAGTGCTGGGTTTGAGGTAACACAATGTTTCAGTGTGTTGTTGCCTGCTGCAGGAGTAGCTGCGGTTTCACCAGTTGATGCTGAAGGTTCACTTCAGCAGAGTTCTGAATTAATTGTAGCTGATTCATTATATTCTTGGGTAGACCAGAAAGGAGCATTACAGTAGTCTAACCTGCTAGTTATAAAAGTGCACATCAGTCTCTCTGTGTTGCTCAGAGAGAGAAATGGCCTCACTTTGGAAATGTTCTTTAAATGAAAAAATGCTGTTTTGGTCACACTCCTCACATGAGCCTTGAAGTTAAAATCTGAGTTAAAAATCACTCCCAGATTTCTTGCTTCTTGGCTTGGGTTCAGTCCTCGTGTATTTAGCTTGGAGGCTAGTTTCTCTCTCAGAGCCCTTGAACCATTATCCTGGTTGAGCTGTAGAAAGTTCTGTGACATTCAGGCCTTTATATCTAAAATACAGTTAAAAAGTGAGTCAATCGGCCCGCTGTCATCAGGAGACACGGCCACATAGAGCTGAGTGTCATCAGCATAGCTGTGGAAAGAGATGCCGTGCCTCCTGATGACACTGCCCAGGGGTAACATGTACAAATGAAAAAGTAACGGTCCTAAAATTGATCCTTGNAGGTCATGTAGTGCCTTATAAACTAGTAAGAGAATTTTAAAATCAATACGAAAACTAACAGGTAACCAATGTAAAGACTTTAAAATAGGTGTAATATGTGCTCTCCTTTTGGTCTTAGTCAGCACTCAAGCAGCAGAGTTCTGAACTAATTGTAGCTGTTTGTATTCTTGGGTAGACCAGAAAGGAGAGCATTACAGTAGTCTAACCTGCTAGTTATAAAAGCGTGCATCAGTCTCTCTGTGTTGCTCGGAGAGAAAAATGGCCTCACTTTGGAAATGTTCTCACACTCATGAGCCTTGAAATTAAAATCTGAGTCAAAAATCACCCCTAGACGTCTTGCTTCTTGGCTTGGGTTCAGTCCTAGTGTATTTAGCTTGGAGGCCAGTTTCTCTCTCTGAGCCTTTGAACCGATGATCAGTACTTAGGTTTTATCCTGGTTGAGCTGTAAATATATAATACAGTGCATCCGGAAAGTATTCACAGCGCTTCACGTTTTCCACAGTCTGTCATGTTACAGCCTTATTCCAAAATGGAATAAATTC
>LKNJ01004358.1:0-39069 GCA_002120245.1 Maccullochella peelii
CCCAAACTGGGAGAGTGGCTCCAGCAGATTCCAGGAACAACATCCAAGATCTCTGTCTGGAAGAGTGCAGTCCTAGGAACAGCTAAGATACTGCACAGGACCCTCAAGCTCGCAGGCCTCTGGTAGAGGACCCGAGCTTGAAGGAGTAATTAATTCTCTCTATCTGTCTGCGTCATTTTTATAGATAGAGAGATAAAGTGAGGAGAGTGTGGTGGGTCCAGAAACACGAGCTTCATCAGGTCATTCAGATGATCTGTAAAACATAGCAAAGTGACAGTTACTTTATACTGTCAAGTTGCTGTCAGCAACAGAGATGAACAGGCGAACATACGTACCGTTTGTTATGTACTGTAACCCCCATTCTATGAGTAAGGGCTCTTAAAAGTACTCTGTTTGGTCTGCGATATGTGCGCGATGCTTAACGTGTGTTGATTGGACTGCTGTTCTGTCAGAAAACCCTGCGCCAAGGCGTTCAAGCATGCCAGTGAGTGAAAGAGTATGTATTCATGTATATATTTGGCTAAGTGAGTATGTCTGGTCATGAGTATCTTTGTCTCTGTGTGTGTGCATGTATGTTCATGTATTGGCTATGTGTCTGGAGTAGTGTAGGTTCTTGTGTTACTTTGATTATTTCTGGTTTGCTACTTGTGAACATTCAACAAACTGGTGTAGTTTGTAGTTCTTTGATTTTCATTAGTGAATGAACCTGTGTGCCCTTCATTGGGTTAGTGTGTCTAAAAATGTGAAGTGTGTATTTCCCAGGGTGGAAGTCCCGGAGTGGCGTAGTCAGGCTATATCCTTAAATCTTAGAATATAAGCTCCCGCCACATGTGTAAGGTGCATACTTTTTTAATCCCTGATACTTAATTGAGTCCAAATATGTACACATCATTAAGCCCATGTGCCATGGCATTAAAATCTCACTCCAGCTAGGTACCGAAAGTTGGCAACCCAAGTGTATCTTGCAGAAAGTAACGCCAATAACATTCTAGAAAATTACATCTAATATTTACCTCAGCTGATAGCATTAGCTTGTGCTAAATGGCTAAAGAAACACATAGCAGTTCCCATGCTTAGCTCTTAGCTTTGACATAACGCTAGCAGGTTGGAGCTTGTGAGAAAAAAATGCCAGCATTGCAAAGTTAGTTCTCAGGCCATGGGTAGAGATACTCAGATGGGGGGGCGGTATAATTCTAATGAGCCTGCACTTGGCGTAAAACGGCTCGTTGAATCCCGTGTTTTCTGACCTAGGCAGCCCACAAAAAAAAAATGACTGGGTTGTTTCCCCCCCCCCACAGTTTGTGGGTTGGTAGGCACCCCAGATAGCCAAATATATGCGCACAAACACTGAAAAAGTGAGTTTTTCATGATATGTCCCCTATAAAGGAACAGGGCCTTACAGGCATTAGTAATGAAAATGAAATCGAGTTTATTCACTGAATCATTTGTGTCTCTCTGTAATTACCTGACAGATGGTGAGGAAGATCCAGTCATGTGGCTTATACCTGTTTCTCCTGGTGTTGAGGAGAGAACAGTATGAACAGGTACTTAATCCTAAAAACATTAAATTACAATCTTTCCCATCACTACCTTCCATTCCACATGATGAGGACAATAGGCTGGTTTCACAGAAGACATGATGTCTTCTCATAGCAAGACAGGCACAGGTGAAACCTTAATGATGGACATTTGTCACGTGGCATGGTTGGGAGAAGACCCAAGTGCAGACAGATAGGAAGGCTCAAGAGAGTTCAAAGATTTATTAACTTACTGGCAGGTACAGGTGACAGGCAAAAGGCAAACAAAACAGGTGAGTCCAGGTTTGGGGAACAGCAGGAGCACAAGGATCCAAAAACAGGGCTTGATGAAAAGACTTGACAGAGAACACAAGGAATACATCCAACATGGAAACATGAAACTAAAAACCTGACCAATGAACACATCCGACACAGGACACACAACACTGAACAATGAACTAACAAGGCACAAAGGAAAAGGACCGGTATACGGAAGAGACTGATGAGGGAATCGGGGGCAGGTGTGCAAAAGGAAGCAGGTGAGGCCAATCAACAGACAATCAAGACAAGGGGAGACACAAGGGCAGGAACACACTTGAAACAAGACAGACCAGACTTCAAAATAAAACAGTAACCAGACAAAGTTTACGGGATGTGACAACATTTCCATTTAGGTGTGCCAGCATGCACATTTTCAGGGCACTGTGACTGGACTACCTCAATGGAATGCTGCCATGATTAATGTTATTACAACAACAACACTGAAAGGTGACTGATGGTGTGCCACTCTTCTTCTAGTAGTATAATGCTGATCCTAACACTGTGTCTACACACATAGCGTGAGCTGCAGCAGCAGCTTCAGTGGTCCTTGTCTGTGTCTACACAATCTGTGTACAGGCAGCACTCAGAGTCCAACACACAATCACTGTTACATGCATAAAACTGGAAACAAAATAGGCTTGAAGCCACGTTCACATGAGTAAAACGCGAGCATCTGGATTTATTAAATAGAAGCTTATCTGTTCCATCAGACGCTTGTGAGACAGAATACTGAAAAACGCGGCAGAAATGCTTTCTGTGTAGACACACTGTGAGTCACTGCTGATTATTGGTATGTTGCTGCTGTTCTACTGGCATATGACACTACCTATATACCTACTAGCATATATTGATTCCTCCTGACATATGCCACTTATAAACAGCTTGTCACTTGTGTTCTACTAACAGATACCACTCTGGTGGTGTGCCACTCTTATTTAAGTGTCATATACTGACTGTTGACTCTTAGTCACTGTTGACTACTGATTTGTCAGTCATGTTCTAGTGGCACATACCACATCCCAGTATATGGCATATATTGATGACTGGCAGCATTGATGACATGCTGCTGCTGTGGTAACAATATACCTAATACATAGCTGATTTTGAATTGGATTAAATTTTATTTATATAGCGCCAAATCATAACAGAAGTTATCTCAGGGCTTTTTTCATATAGAGCAGGTCTAGACCGTACTCTTTATAATATTTGAATGAATGAATGTTCATTGGCATTTAGGCAGCATTAGAGGTTACATTTTGTCCAACAGGCTACACTCGCTAGGCTAAATATACAAGGCTAATATGTAGCTACAGCTAGCCCCAGTACAGTAGCTACCAGAAGTTTAGGGCTCATCACATCAGTCACAGCTGCCTACAATGAGTGGTTATATTTAAGTATAACATAATAGCATAAGCTTACATGGTACCTGCTTAAAAAAAGTGTCACCTGTCAGTGGAAGACAAACAGCATACTGTGTTTAAGTACATACTGCCAGTAAGAATCGTCATACATCAGTGAGGAGGGGAATGTGCCAGTGGAACACTAGTGATGTATTGTTTTCATATGCCATATGGCAGTCTAGCAGCAGTGACACACCACTGAGAATCAACATATGACACTATAACAAGAGTGGCACACCTTCACGTTTCAATATCACTAGTTACACCTGTATTTGGCAAAGGTTTGAAAAAGGTCTATTATTTACAGCTTAATTTCATTGGAACCTAATGAGTTTGGTGACTTTGGCAAAGTCAGCATACAGTGCATCCGGAAAGTATTCACAGCGCTTCACATTTTCCCACATTCTGTCATGTTACAGCCTTATTCCAAAATGGAATAAATTCATTTCTGTCCTCAAAATTCTACACACAGTACCCCATAATGACAAAGTGAAAAAAGTTTCTTAGAGAGTTTTGCACATTTATTAAAAATAAAAAACTAAGAAATCACATGTACATAAGTATTCACAGCCTTTGCTCAATACTTTGTTGATGCACCTTTGGCAGCAATTACAGCCTCAAGTCTTTTTGAATATGATGCCACAAGCTTGGCACACCTATCTTTGGGCAGTTTCGCCCATTCCTCTTTGCAGCACCTCTCAAGCTCCATCAGGTTGGATGGGAAGCGTCGGTGCACAGCCATTTTCAGATCTCTCCAGAGATGTTCAATCGGATTCAAGTCTGGGCTCTGGCTGGGCCACTCAAGGACATTCACAGAGTTGTCCTGAAGCCACTCCTTTGATATCTTGGCTGTGTGCTTAGGGTCGTTGTCCTGCTGAAACATGAACCGTCGCCCCAGTCTGAGGTCAAGAGCGCTCTGGAGCAGGTTTTCATCCAGGATGTCTCTGTACTTAGCTGCATTCATCTTTCCCTCTATCCTGACTAGTCTCCCAGTTCCTGCCGCTGAAAAACATCCCCACAGCATGATGCTGCCACCACCATGCTTCACTGTAGGGATGGTATTGGCCTGATGATGAGCGGTGCCTGGTTTCCTCCAAACATGACGCCTGGCATTCACGCCAAAGAGTTCAATCTTTGTCTCATCAGACCAGAGAATTTTGTTTCTCATGGTCTGAGAGTCCTTTAGGTGCATTTTGGCAAACTCCAGGCGGGCTGCAATGTGCTTTTTACTAAGGAGTGGCTTCCGTCTGGCCACTCTACCATACAGGCCTGATTGGTGGATTGCTGCAGAGATGGTTGTCCTTCTGGAAGGTTCTCCTCTCTCCACAGAGGAATGCTGTAGCTCTGACAGAGTGACCATCGGGTTCTTGGTCACCTCCCTGACTAGGGCCCTTCTCCCCCGATCGCTCAGTTTAGACGGCCGGCCAGCTCTAGGAAGAGTCCTGGTGGTTCCGAACTTCTTCCATTTACGGATGATGGAGGCCACTGTGCTCATTGGGACCTTCAAGGCAGCAGATATTTTTCTGTACCCATCCCCAGATTTGTGCCTTGACACAATCCTGTCTCGGAGGTCTACAGACAATTCCTTTGACTTCATGCTTGGTTTGTGCTCTGACATGCACTGTCAAGTGTGGGACCTTATATAGACAGGTGTGTGCCTTTCCAAATCATGTCCGATCAACTGAATTTACCACAGGTGGACTCCAATTAAGCTGTAGGAACATCTCAAGGATGATCAGTGGAAACAGGATGGACCTGAGCTCAATTTTGAGCTTCATGGCAAAGGCTGTGAATACTTNAACCGTTAACTTCTCCAGTCTCATCATCCCACTCACAGCCTATCATCTCCTACAAAATGTGGACACCTGAGAGAGAAACAGAGACAGCGATTAACATGATGTACAGATGATATCTCCAGTGGTAAGATGATCTTAACAATATTCTGCTTTGCATGATGCACTGCTATTCTCCCAGTCTTGTGGTGTGCTCATGTCTACAGACAATTCCTTTGACTTCATGCTTGGTTTGTGCTCTGACATGCACTGTCAAGTGTGGGACCTTATATAGACAGGTGTGTGCCTTTCCAAATCATGTCCGATCAACGGAATTTACCACAGGTGGACTCCAATTAAGCTGTAGGAACATCTCAAGGATGATCAGTGGAAACTCAATTTTGAGCAAAATGGGAAAGGCTGTGAAAATTATGTACATGTGATGTCTTTGTTTTTTATTTTTAATAAATTTGCAAAACTCTCTAAGAAACTTTTTTCACTTTGTCATTATGGGGTATTGTGTGTAGAATTTTGAGGACAGAAATGAATTTATTCCATTTTGGAATAAGGCTGTAACATGACAGAATGTGGAAAACGTGAAGCGCTGTGAATATTTTCCGGATGCACTGTATCTCCTCTCACATTCAACCTATGAAGAGCTCTATTCAGTCAAAGGAACTGGAAACACCTGTGTGAGTGGAACATGGCTGCATACTTGTTACACCTGTTCAACAGTTTGTTGTGTTGTTCACTTTATTAAATTGACTGTTAAGTCAATCACAATACTTTAATATGAGTAATGTGAGTTATTGTATTTGATGTTCTTCCTCTGATTCATTCTTCCATGAGTTGAATCCTGCTGATTTCTCCCTTCTCCAGGCAGTGTCAATTGGTGTGGACCTGCAGACGCTGGCCAAGGCCTCCAAAGGGGAGTGCTGGTCCAGACCCAGACTGTGTCACATCACCAGACACCCAGAGCATGGCCTGGGGATGACCATCATCTCAGTGCACGGTATCAACACACTACTGTCATTGTTTGACAATTTCACAAGAAACCAACCAGTACAAATGTCCACTGACCATTAATGATTCACTTCCTTCCTTTCTTAGTTCACCCCTGCTCTAGAGAAACACCCTGCTTAAAAAGGTCTTGAGGCAGGATTCGTGTTAAAGTTGATACTGTTTCCAGTTAGAAGCTGGAATTATGGATTCTTCACTTCATACTGGAAAAAAAATTATAGTTCTTTTTTTTTTTCTTTACAGACAACAGGTTATCCATCCACCTAGCACCTCTGTCTCCAGATATAGTGCANCCTTTCTTAGTTCACCCCTGCTCTAGAGAAACACCCTGCTTAAAAAGGTCTTGAGGCAGGATTCGTGTTAAAGTTGATACTGTTTCCAGTTAGAAGCTGGAATTATGGATTCTTCACTTCATACTGGAAAAAAAATTATAGTTCTTTTTTTTTTTCTTTACAGACAACAGGTTATCCATCCACCTAGCACCTCTGTCTCCAGATATAGTGCAGGTTTTGGTTTTGGTCTCTGTATCAAACCTGACAACGTCATTGTGATGACACTGTGAAGCTTCACCCAATTTCTTGCTATCCAAGAAATAGTTCCAGCGTGTGACTCCACCAAAAACCACAAACTGTCATTTTTACATTTCTATTTGTGTAATAAACAAACAAGATACTGCATGTTAATCAGTAAGCTTTAGAGGTCTTGGTAGGTGTGTTTTTGAACTTTGGACAGAGCCAGGCTAGCTGTTTCTGCCTGCTTCCAGTCTTTATGCTGAGCTAGGCTAACCATGTCCTGACTCCACCTCGGTACTTAACACACAGACATGAGATTGATGTCAATCTTCTCATCTCACTCTCAGAAAGAAAACAGTAACAGTTCCTAAAATGTTTAACTACTCCTTAAGGAACCTTGTATTGTACAGTAGAGGGTGCATTGTTCCACCCTTCCAGACAGAGACAGTTTGTACTAAATCACATTAGGAGGCAACTTAATCATTTATTAAAAGCTGAGAATGACTTTCTCTGTAAACTCTAGTTCATCTTGTTACAAAGTAGAACAGTTTTATACCACACCATACTGATAATTATAATTATGTTAATAGTATCAATATATGTACCCAGGTCAGAAGGGCCAGTACATTGTGAGCAGAGTGACTGGTCCAGCAGAGAAAGCTGGTGTCTGCACTGGGGACAGACTGATCTGGATCAATGGAGTCATGGTGTCAACGCTCACATACTCCACTCTCAGCAGAACTGTATGAATTCAATTTCTTCTGTCAGATCTGGGCCCGGTTCTAGGCATCGGCATGGGGGGGGAATGCTACACCAAATGTGCCAACTGCGCCACCAAATTGAACCCGCTTCATCCCAAAATTAAAAAATAACCTCAACGTAATTTATTTTGTCCTTGTCAATTTGGCCAATCATAAACATGCCACGTCAAAATAATCGAAATTTACTTATCTGATTGGTTGGTCTGGCCATATAAAAACTGGATACATAGCGAGGAGAGCAGTAACAGCAGTTACTTCGCTGTCATTTCACTTCATCACAACTCAGGTGCTTTTAAATCGCTGCTAGATTTATTTGGCTACTTGTAAATTGCGGTTTGTGGGATTATTTATTTTCAATCATTTGCAGTCATCTTTTAGAAGCAGTTAGCTAGCTGCGTGTGTGTTAGTGTTTGCTAACTTAAGTTTTACACTGCATGGTAGCGGCACAATTCTCTCTAAAAAAATATTTAGTTTTTAGCGGTTCACTCGCCGTTCTCTACTCTCTCTTTCTCTGTCACCATGCACCAATATCTGGTTGTAAAACCTCGCAACGCCACTGTTACGGGCTGCAGTCAACACAGACAGGCTCCATAGTGTCGTCTTGGTACTGCTCATCGACTTGACCCGACCACAGGCCCTGACCCCCACCGCCGACACAGTTGGACAGCACAAGCACTGCACCCCCAGGCAGTGTTCGTGGCGCAGTGATGGCTGATAATAACAATGGCTTGAACAGCTTAGCACTGTCTCAGCCCACCCTTGTTTTCCCCAAACGTCACTTTGGCCAGACTGCACGCAAATTCAACCCAGGCTGGAACTGTGGGAAACCATGGCTGGAGTACTCTGCAAAGCTAGATGCATGCTTCTGTTTCCCCTGTCAAATTTGGCACAAATAATGACATATTTCGTTTATACCAAGCAGGTTTTAATAACTGGTCACTGGACAAAAAAAGAAAATACAAAAAACCTTGTAAACAATCAGTTGTGAGATAGATAGAGATATTGTTTACACCCAAACTTGAAAACTAAGATGAGCAAATGCTATGGAAGACAATAATACAAATAATATCATTTAGGGTTAGAACTAGATTCCATTTACTATTAGATAACTAAATATATAAGGGCGGGTGGAAGTGGGTTTAAAATTTAAAATTGACAATGCCAATTCAATTGTAGCTTCACATTTCAATAGAAATTAAAGCTGCAAGCAGCGTTGATGGGCACTCGCACTCATGTGCACATCGGGGTGTGCAACGTCCGCCGCTTCATGATGGAGTAAAAAGTGATTTCTCTGTTCTCTGTATGTTTGACCAATGGCAGAGCTCAGCTCCTACACATACACACACACACACACACCCACATACACACACACACGCATCCAGCAGAGCAGATAGTCTGCAGTGGAGATTGTTATTTCCTGTTGTCAATAGGTGACGCTATGACTATGAGTGAATTTTGGCATATAGATGCCTTCAGGCCAGTAATGTAATGAAACATGGGAAGTTTGGATCAGATTGGACAACGTAAAGTCCATGTAAAAAACACTTCCTGTTTGGCGGCGAAACGCTGAGCACCGTTTGATGAAAACTCACAATTGTCATAGTAAAGCATCAACAAGTTTTTAAGGCACCGCTGACCATATTTGACGTCTGCTATGTCAGACTGTAAAACTTGTCATTTCCTGTAGTCAATAGGTGGCGCTATTACTATGACTGAACTTTAGCATATACATGTCTTCGGGCCGGTATTGTCATGACACATGGGAAGTTTGGAGCAGATTGGACAATGTAAAGTCCCTTTAAAAAGCACTTCCTGTTTGGCGGCAAAACAGAGAACAGCATTTGATGAAAAGTCAAAATTGTCACAGTGAAGCATCAACAAGCTGTTAAGGCACTGGGAGGCAAGATTGATGAGTTTCGAGGCATCCCTGGCCCCAACAAACGAGCTTCGTGTTTCATGGCGAGGAATGCGTCATCACGGCAACACCGTTTAATGAAAAGTCACAATTGTCACAGTGAGGCTTCAACAACGGGAATGTTATATATATACGTGACATCTGGAAAAGATCAGATGATATGGAGCCGAGTTTCCTACAGTTTCAATAGGGTCCTCGCACCGAGGTCGGTGCTCGGGCCCTAATAATAATTCCTACAGTTTCAATAGGGTCCTCGCACCGAGGTCGGTGCTCAGGCCCTAATAATAATAATAATCCTTACAATAACAATAGGTCCTTGCACTAGTCAGTGCTCGGGCCCTAATAAACGTTCTAATAACAATAGGTCCTCTGCACCGAATTCTTCGGTGCTCGGGCCCTAATAATAATAATAATAATAATAATAAACATTTGAAAAACAACATTACATGTAACTCTGATCCTCTCCAGTGAAGTTCTTTAAACCTGTTCACTTCAGCAGCAAAGAAGGTGCACTGAAGACTACGTGTCGGCGGTGAGGTCCGATCCAACACTGGCCCAGACCCAGACCCATCTGCCACAGACGTCATTTTCTAGTCTACTAGCATATTTAGGGCCCGAGCACTGAAGAATTCGATGCAGAGGACCTATTGTTTTTCGAAGGATTATTAGGGCCCGAGCACCAACCTCGGTGCGAGGACCCTATTGAAATAGTAGGAATTATTATTAGGGCCTGAGCACTGACAAGTGCAAGGACCTATTGTTATTCGAATGTTTATTAGGGTCCGAGCACCGAAGAATTCAGTGCAGAGGACCTATTGTTTTTCGAATGTTTATTATTAGGGCCCAAGCACTGACAAGTGCAAGGACCTATTGTTATTCGAATGTTCATTATTTCGATTTTTATTCCGCGTGATTGACTGCAAAATTGAGGTGGCATACACGTCAGGCTTGGTGAAAATGCGGATCTGATATGGGTTCTGAGCATGGGGGGGTGATTTTTAAAATAGCGCCCCCTACAGTTTTCAAAACAAATGCTCCCCCCTTTCAGTTTGTCCTATATGTACCAAACTTGGTAGGGATATGTATCTTGTCCAGACTTAGAAAAAAGCCTCTTGGAGGCATACCGTATACCAAACAGGAAGTCAGCCATTTTGAATTTTGGGTGAATGTTTTATCAATTTTTGTCATATTTTGCCTCTCTATGAAATCTATCTCCTCCTACAGATTTGATCGGATCGACTTCAAACTTGGCCAATACCATCTCAAGGTGTTTGGGATCCAACAATACTCAAAGCTTGAGTTTTCATCGAATGGCGTGGCTGCCACATGACCGCCATTTTCAGCTTATCGCCGCCAAACAGGAAGTGCTTTTCAAAGGGACTTCACATTGTCCAATCTGCTCCAAACTTCCCATGTTTCATTATAATACCGGCCTCAAGCCATTTATATGCCAAAATTCACTGATAATCATAGGAAGGATCCCATTTTGCTGATGGAACCACGATGACATTAACGTCCGGGTTTACCTACAAAAAAACATCATCCCTGGGGCACTCAACACAGCTGCAACTGGTGACCATTCAACATCTCTTACTGCCTCCCCAATCAAAGCAGTCTAGAACCAGGCCTGGTCAGATCTAACTTGTGTGGTTCATTAGACTGAACATTTGAACATGTGTTGATTCCTGCAGTGTGTTTGGTTCTCAGGTGAAGAAAAGTGGGGACTCAGTGACAGTGCTGGTCATTGACATTGAGAGTGAGAGTTGCTATGTCAGGAGGAAGATGCCCATCCTGCCTGTGGTGGCAGAATGTTGCAGCCTCCCCCACACTGCCAAGACCATGCATCTTGTTAAAGGACGCGATGGATATGGCTTCCTGCTGAGACAAGAGAAGCTGGCAGGCAATCGACGGATAGGTGAGAGATATACTATTGGACACATGACAACAATCACATCCATATACAGACACACCCATGCACACTCACCTCTCACCGTTTTATAAAGATAAATGGTGCAGTGTAAACCTGATATAACATTTAGTGCAACCTATGTTTAAAGTTAAATAATTGTTTTAGTATTAAATTTGAAGCACCACCTTCAATTGAAGGAAAATTAAAAGGATGGCCAACTCTTTACTGTGTTTTTTACACATTTTACAAAGGCAGCACATAACAGATCAACATCTTCCGTTCTTACCCTTCACAATAAAAGCCCCAGACATATACACTGTATAACTAGCTACCAGAGAGAACTTAAATTCGCTCAGCACGTTTTAACAGGCCACTCAATAAAATAGCTTACATACCTCCCCTCCTCCAAAAAGAAACGTCCTCGTTTCTAAACAGTAACAGTATAAATGCAATAAACAAAGTCATAAACGCCAGCACCAATTTCAACAATAAACAATATCAATGTCCTCATCACATAACAGCAGAGTCCCAGCCAAGTATGCCACACTAATCCCAAATGTACACCAGATATTGTCAGTGTGTTTCCCTCTGGCCCTGATTGTCTCTGAGTGTTTCCACCTGTGTCTCATCACCCACCTGTTTCTGTTCTCCTTCGTCTGTGTCTGAGTCTATATATCCTTGTGTCTCTCAGTTAGTGTTGTCGGATCATTGTTGGTGAACACGGTGTCTTGGTCTTCGTTTGATGTATTCCTGTTACTGGCCTTAAATCTGAGTTATTTAATAAATCATTGTGTCAACCCTTCCGAGATGTCTGCGCTTGGGTCCTTCCACTTACCTTCACTCACATGTGACAGATATAGCTGATACACCGTAGTGTCTAGACACACCATACATTGAAACGATCTATCACAGTGAGAATTTTTTTTTTTTTTTACATGAAACCATCTCAACCTTCAAACAAACCGGCTAATAATAAGTGACTAAGTCCTTGAAACAAACTGGCCTTCTCACAGTCCTTCCACAATGAGTCTGTTGTGACTCACTGGTGCCTGTAACATGAACAGTCCCTGTGCTGCCAGCGGCTCCTCAGCTACACAGTCCCTGTCAGCCCCTTGTCCTGCAGCAGGGGAGCATGAAGAGGAGGGTTGCCAGGAGGCTACTCACAGAACCAGCAGGAATCAGTGTAAAAGTCCTGAAAATGGGGAGAAATAATCACGAGAGTGATAGTGGTGTTTCCTCAGCGAGAACTTTACTCTAATAAAGCTTTTACAAAAGAAATAAGACATAAGTTTACAAAACACAACAACAGAAAATATCTGTTTCTGTAGAGAGTACACAACACTTTTGATTACACAGTATTTTCCTTCATACATAAAGACACAATCCCTGCCTTTTCTAATATTGTCACCACAAAATAGCTTAAGTTCAGTAAACTTCCATACAAATCACTAAAATGCATGAAACATTATTATGTTGATAAAAGTGCAAAATATACAACAATATGTGTGTGAATCACAATTGACACAAAATGGCAGCGGTACGCGGCGCAGCTATGGGTTGCTCTCTGCTACCGAGCAGGAGCTCTCGTTCACACTTACACTTTACTACACTTAACTAACTTAAAAAACCTAACTCTAATTTATTCAAACTGTCACACAAACATTCTTCAAAACTCTGGACATGTTAACGTTTTATTACAGCCTTATTTAACTTTGTTTAATACCCAAAACATACCTGAAAATGGGGAGAAATAATCACGAAAGTGATAATGGTGTTTCCTCCTCGAGAACTTTACTCTAATGAGGAAAATACTGCGAATCCCTAGGCATGAGGGCGGAGACAGGAGTAATCGATCTCAGAATCTCAGATTAAGCCCGCCATGTAGCTCAACGATCAACACCTTCCCATTTTAAATTAAACAGTGAAGAATAAAGTAAACAATGTAATATAAACTACTTTTTAGTATTTTAACCTTTTTTTTAAACATGTGACAGGTTTTAACTACATTACCCAATTTTATGGTTTTAGTCAATCGTTATGAACTTTTACTCATATTGTATGATCTTTTTAACCTCATTACGGATTTTAACATTACAGACCATTAACTTACTATGCCTCCTTTTTTTAAACTTGTAAACAGGCTATGAGTGTATTATTCCTACTTGTCACACTCTCTCCTACAAAATAAATGTCGTCCCGACGTCAAATCAAACATTGTCTCTTTTTTTTTTCCACTGTGAACTTGACATTGGAGATCCTCTTCTGTAAGCTGGCACTTAAACAAAGGTCAAGGGTCACAGTTCAAATACAGTCAACAATCCATATTCACAGTCCACATCAGTTGACTGACCACTGTATAAACAGTCCGTAAACAGTCTTTCAACATACTTCTGATCAAGAGTCCATCAGTTTCAATGATCTGCCTGAGCAGTCTGCAAATTGTCCATGACAACAGTCTGTGAAAACAGTCCATGAATTGTCTATGGTAACAGTCTGTTAACAGTCTGCAAGTAGTCCATGGTCCTAACCAAACATTAGATGCTGTAGACTCATGTTTGCTGGAGTCCATACATACAGGGTGGCTGAAGGTAGTATGGATGTAGCGGTGGCATCCATGGGACCAGTGCTGGCGCAGGGTAGACAGGTAACAGCTGCTGTGGTGGCTGGATGCTGTAGCAGGAGGGGATGCCAAGCTGATCATAGGTGATGCGTCTTGGTGGGCGTCTCTCTCCTTGTGGCAGCAGGTAGGTTGGCTCCTCAGGTTCGGCAGCAGGACTTGATGACAGAGAAGTATTTGGTGAGTGATAATCAGGCAAAACTCCAGCAGGCAAGTTTATCTTTCGACGGGTAGGTTTTTAACGGGTGTGTTTAGCTCTTCCAGCTGCTCTCCACCAAGAGGCTGTGCGGGCGGTGCAGCAGGGGCTGGCACTTCACCTCTCAGTTTTAATGGTGGGGGTGTAAAAGCCCTGAGGGTCTTTGGTGGCCTGCGCTGTCTCTTGGGCTGCTGAGGTCTCGTCTCCATCTCGCTTTCCTGTTTGTCATCCACTGGGGGCAGTGATGCCTCCTCCTCAGTACCAGATGAGTTGTACATCCTGGCTTTCCGGTGGGTTATCATCATTGTTCTCTAACTGAGGTGGTTCTATTTCAGGTTCGTTTGGGTCTGGTTCAGTCACATTGTTCACTCACTGATTCAGATGGTTCAGCCATGATCTGAGGTGGCATGAAATACTAATCATCCTCATCGTCTTCTTCCTCTGAATCCTCTCTGACTTCATCAGTCACTGCAGTTGTCCTTTTTGGTTTCACACAGTGACCACACGGTAAAAGGAGGTTTCGATGCAGAATCCTAGACTTTCCTTTCCCATGTTCAGGTCTCAGCTCATAAATGGGTAAATCCTCTCCCACTTGCTGAACTACAGTATGGATGGTGTCTTCCCAGTGATTCCTCAATTTTCCAGGTCCACCACGAGGGGTCATGTTTCGCACTAACACACGGTCACCTGGGTACAACACTGAACTTCTCACCTTGTCATCATACCTCTTGTTTCTCTGAGCAGATTTGTGTGTGTTCTCTCTTGCAATAGCATCCTCTCACATTCCTTGCTTCCACTGTTCAACATATTCATGGTGACTACAACTTCCTGCTTCAGTAGGCAAGCTGAACAACATGTCTATGGGTAATCATGGAGAACGGCCGTATAGTAGGTAAAATGGGGAAAAACCTGTTACCTCTGTACGTGTGCAGTTATAAGCAAATATGAGCTTATTCACTAAGTCTTTCCAGTTCATCTTGTCTTTGTCTGTGAGAGTCTTAAGCATCTGCATTAACGTTCGATTGAAACGTTCTACCTGGCCATTCCCCTGTGGATGGTAAGGAGTGGTCCTCGATCCAGCCACACGGCAGTATTTGCTCAGTTGTGAGAAGAGTTGATTCTCAAACTCACCTCTCTGATCGTGGTGAATACGTATTGGGAATCCAAATTTCAGAGCATAATCGTTGAATATCCTGTCAGCCACTGTTTTTCCAGACTTTGATGTTGTAGGGTATGCCTGTGCAAAATGAGTAAAATGATCTACAATCACCAGTATATACTCATAGTTGCCTTTGCACTTCTCAAGATGGAGGAAGTCCACTGACACAAGTTCAAATGGCTGTGTGGTTACAATGTTTGTAAGAGGGGCCCTCGTCTCACGGCTAGGTTTTTTCTGTTTCAGGCACGTGCAGCTCATTACATATCGTTCTATTTGCTGCTGCATGTATGGCCAGAAAAAGCGGTCTCTAATCAGAGATACTGTCCTGTCAGTGCCTTGGTGTCCCATCTGGTTGTGTAGCTCTTTTAGTGCTGTGGTTTTGCATTTGTCAGGCAACACCAGTTGTTTTCTGTGGGCTGTCTTTCTCCATAGGACTCCATTTTCATCTACCTCAAGTCTATCCCATTCCCGGAAGAGACAACGGCTCTGTGCATTGAATTTCCTCAGTTCTTGATGCAAGGGCCGCACTCCAGACAACTTGGACTGTAACACTGGCCCAATATGTGAGTCGTCTTTCTGATCCTGCTGTATCTGTGCTGGCATTAGTGAGACAACTGAGGTATCCTGAGCATCAAGCAGACTCTTAACAGAGATGGCCATTGACCACGAAGCATCTGAATCTGGCTGTGTTTCTATTGCCTGAGCAGTTGTTCCCACCGCATCATCTTCTCTGTGCACTCATTCATCAGCTTCTCAACATCTACTGGCATTCTAGACAAGCTATCCGCATCAGTGTTCTCTTTTCCAGGACGATATTTGATGGTAAAGTTGAAGTCTGCTTACTCCGCTACCCATCTACTTCCTGTGGTGTTCAGCTTAGCAGTGGACAACACATAAGTCAAGGGGTTGTAAACTGTGAAAAAGGGGGCATAATACAAGTCACGGAATCTTTCTGTAATTGCCCACTTAAGAGCGAGAAATTCCAGTTTACCTGAATGGAGGTGATAGTTTCTTTCTGATGCTGAAAGTGTCCGGGACCCATATGCGATTACATGCAGCTTCCCTTTTTTTTTTATACAGCACAGCTCCTAACCCCTTATTGGATGCATCTGTATGGAGGACAAGTAGCTGGGAAAAATCTGGAAATGCCAGGACAGGTGGTTGAACCAGACAGTCTATCAGTTGCTCAAGAATTTGTTGGTGTGAGTCTGTCCATTCAATTGGTGTGTGAGAGGGCACCACTTTCACATTTCCTTTCCTATACAACTTCCTTCCCTTGGGTTGTGGGCTTCCCTTGTGGGCAGGTCCCTTGGTTAGCTCATAAAGAGGGCTGGCGATGCGAGAAAAGTCCTTTATATACTGGCGATAGTAGCTAATCTGTCTTAACTCACCAACTGTCTTCGGTTTTCTTTCAGCACCCTTATAGCAGCAGTGTCAGTGGGATCGATTTTATTCCCTTCTGCTGATACTATTCTCCCAAGGTAGCGAATTTCCTCCATGCAGCGTTGAAGGGCTGTTGGAGCATTCATAAGTCCGAATGGGATCCTGGTCCATTCATACAAGCCCCAGGGTGTCACAAAAGCTGTCAGGTGCTTGCTGTCTTTTGCCATAAACCCCTGGTGGTAGGCCTTTCCCTGGTCTAATAGTGAGAACATGGTGTTTCCTCCAAGGCCATCCATGATATCCTGGACTCTGGGGATTGGCTGTCTGTCAGGTTGAGTCTTGCAGTTTAATTCCCCATAGTCTATGCACAAACGTAGAGAGCCACATTTCTTTCTCACACAAACTATGGGTGAGGCATAGGACGAGCAAGATTTCTCTATCCACCCCTGTGCAATCAAATCCATCAAATAGTTCTTCATTTCCTCATATAAGGGCTTAGGGACTGACATGTAGGTTTGTACTACAGGCTCAGGATCTTTCAATGAAATTTTCATCTGAAGCTTCTCAATACAACCTATGTCACTATCTGATCGAGAGAAAGAGTTTGATTCCTCTCTCAGCATCTCACGAGCAATCTGCCTCTGACTTTCATCTAGGTGGCTGAGATCAATAGGGGGGGTCCCAGAGCTCTGTACTTGTTTTCTGGTCTTTGGTGTGTTGGGCCTGAATGTTGTTTACACCAACAGGCGAGTGTACTTCCTTAACTGAACTGAGTTGGTACACAGATGTGACTGACTGTGCTGTACTGATAACTACCCTTCCTGTTAACATGATGTCATGGTCAGTGGAATTTTGTACACTAAGGATAATGCTTGGTTGTGCCCCTTTTCTCACCTGAACTAGTGTGTCACAAAATTCCAGTCCCTCTGGCCACTGGGGATTGTCATCTGGCTCAAAGACTAATGTGGTGTCTTCTCTAAAGGGTTTGACATGTATTCTACATTTCACTTGGATAGCACTATGACTCGATATACTCATTCTCTGACAGGCTGTTCTCACTAGGTACTCACTCGTTTGCTCAACACACTGCTTTAATGAATGCCTTAACTGTCCTTTTCTTTATGTTAGGAAAAGCCATTTTCACTGTTTTTATCAGTTTCTCTTCCTGCAC
Organism: Maccullochella peelii; assembly: GCA_002120245.1. Taxonomy (NCBI): domain Eukaryota; kingdom Metazoa; phylum Chordata; class Actinopteri; order Centrarchiformes; family Percichthyidae; genus Maccullochella; species Maccullochella peelii. The sequence goes on from LKNJ01004358.1 coordinate 17,654, forward strand.
ATTGTTTGTCTGGGTTTCTACGTACGTAGAAAACATGCTGCCAGGATTTATTACCTAGATGTAAAGTGGCCGTTATGGTGCCCAATGTGCAGGCCTGCCAACCTTGAAGAAAGTCTTGGCTTACTACGTTACGCTGAAATTTTTTTGAGCTCATGTACATCTGTACAGCCGTATTGCTTGGCAGTTTGGCTATTTGGTACTAGGTGGCACTGTGGTTCAATGGAAAAACAGGGTGTTAAACATTGTAACTAATAACATTTTTGTGCTATGATCCTCAGAGTTGGATCAATCATAGTAAAAGAAAAGACATGTGTATGATTATTACATGATTGACTAATTTGGCAATCGATTTTATCACAATCCAAACTTGCTTAAAACACAGAGGACTCTTCCCAAGGTACTTTCTTCAGGAATGCATCCCAAGAAGAGGGTTCAGATTGCCAGATCCAGTCTCTGTCCCCAGAGAATGTATAGAAATTGTATGTTCTTAGGTTTTCCTTTTTGTTTTCAGTCAGATGAATTAAAGCCAGAGTCTGGGCTGTTTCTAGTCCTGCAGTCAATCTTATTAGCATGACATATACCTTCAGCAGAGTCAGAAAGTCTAGTTCCCAGGTCTGGGAGGTATCAGGGTGACATCTTCAGCTCACAAATCCAGAGAAGGCCAGGAAAGGATGTTGATTCAGTTCACTAAAAGGTTTCACAGGACCATAAACCATTCCTGCTTTTGGCCTTCTCAATCCATGCACCTCCAGTCCATGGGACTAACAAAGGCTGTTTTCCCTACAAACATATGGAGTTCAAATTACACAAAGATAGTCAAGAACTGACATAACAAAGGCAAGAGCTGACATAACAAAGTCTCCACAGCCATCTCTGTCCACAACAACCAAGCATTTCCAGTTGTCAGTTGATGTTGTGTGTCTGAAAATACAATATTATCTTCATACTAAGTATTGAAAGAAGATACACACAGCATTAAAGTGCACTAGTTTCCTGGCAGCAGTTTTTCAAATCTGATTTAAGTTTATCTGGAGTTGGATGGATAGAATTCTGTGTAGATTCACAACTAAGACAGAAATAACCACATGCATTCTTTTCTTCAGGTTTTTAAAGCCATGTGTACACCTTTCCAGATCTCAATCATTGTAGAATTGGGCTGTGTGCACAAGCTTAATTTCCACTCCCAGAGTTATTCCTAATACCAAAATCTCTGAAAACCAAACAAATATGGATGCCTCACATCAGACAAAGACCATCATTCAATGTAACTAAACCCAAATTGAATAGATAAGGTGTTACAGTGCCAAGAAAAAGAGTGTGAACTGTTTGGAATCACTTGAATTTATTTATAGGACCTGTGTTGGTCAAACCCCATTTTGGAACCTTTCCTTTGGTAATAATCAGGTGATTTAAAGTCTCTCTGAACTAAAAAAAAACTATTCTTTTCTATCCAAACCGGCTGTGACCCAGTTCACGTGCTGAGGGAGGTGGATGTGGGGAGTCCAGCTGAGGGAGCAGGGATGGAGGATGGAGACCTGCTGCTAGCTGTCAATGGGGAACCTGTTGAGTTTATGGAGCATGAGGACATTGTCAAAAAGATTAGACAGAGTGGTGATAAAGTCATCCTCACCTCTATATCTATAACAGGAAGAGACTTTTACAGAGAGGTAAGTACAGTCATATCAATGTGTTCACACTGCTCCTGTTGGACTCATACAGATACTGTATCAGGACTTGCATTTAATTGCTTTCTGTTGTTTTCCCGCAGTTAAACATTTCTCCCCTGTTGTTCCATGATGAATGTACACTCCAGGATGACAGACAGCGGACTGTCTCCCACTGCACTAAGAACCTTAATGAAACTCCACTGAGAAATGGATGTCTGACAAATCCCACAATGTATGTTCAGGACAGAGAGGAGACCGGCTCTGGTTTCCACTCAGACTGTGTCCCATATCAGTCAGGAGCTTTAACCTCACAGGTATGATCCTACTCTTAATTACATTCTCCATAATGTGACCCCAGCATGAATACTGTGTCCGGTCCCAACCAGGGGCCAGACACATTCTTTTCATCAGATATATAAAGCCTCATGTATGCCTGGTTGTGTCTTATAAACATAAATGGAGATAAACATGCTGTCCGCATATCGTTGCCAAAAGAAGTGCAGTTTTACTGACTGGGTTCTCCAACAGCACCAGAACAGCTGACTACACACGACCATTATACACGGCTGTGACTATTTCAAGTAAATCATCACATGTACCTGTAATCCATTGTATGATATCTCAGTCATCATTATTAAACATCAGACAGATGATCAATGGTCTAGTTCAATCATTCTCAACCAAAATAACTTGTTTTGTTACAACACTTAAAATGATGAAGGCACTTGCAAATGACAAGGTAATAAAAAATGTAAACCATACTTTGGTATCTCTTGACTTAAGATTTCATTAAACTCTACTTTTTTTTTTCCTTTTTACAAAATGAACCAAAACACTGACAAAGAGGAAGATCTTGGGTAGATAATAATGAGAATAAATATGAAACAAAATGTAAATCACGAGCACCCTCTAGTGGGCCGCAAAAGCTAGTGGGCCACTCACTTTTTGTGAAGAAAAATATTTTTTTAGTGAAGTAAAATATTGATGTAATAATATGATTACATTTAGATGTACTTTAACCATATACCAATACAATTTTAAAATAATAAATGATAAGTTCTATAAAATCCATCTTCATCATCATCATCAATTTGAGACGCTCAGTTTGTTGACAGATAAGCCAACCGGTGGTGCAGCTAATAATGAAAAAGTATTAAGTATAAAACGCAAAAACGACAATGGTAGCACTACTATTTCACCGAAAAATATTAAAATTAGGCGTAGATACAATCCGGAATTTATTAAATATGGTTTTGTCAATGGAGGTGACGACGCAGAGCCCAAAGTCCAATGTGTAGAGTGTGGTTTGAAGCTCTCAAATGAGGCACTGAAAAGGTCTATTGTTTGTTTGGCTACACAATCTAAAGGCGCATTGAAAGCCAGCTACTTGGTAGCAAGACGTGTGGCACAGACCAAGAAAGCCTTCACAAGAGCAGAGGAATTGGTTCTGCCAGCTGCTGTGGATATGTGCCGCGAGATGATTGGGGAGGCTACTACGAAGAAACTGTTGACAATCCCACTGTCAAATGGCACTGTGAGTCCGCGAATTTCAGAAATGGCCTCAGACATACAGACCCAGGTTGTGGAAAAAATAAAAGGAAGCCCATTTTTTTCTTTACAACTGGATGAGTCCACGGACGTGAGCAATGCCGCATTACTGCTGGTTTTTGTTCATTAGCATGACAGTAGTCTGCGTGAAGACATGCTTTTCTGTGGAGAGCTACCAACACAAACTATGGCTCATGAATGTTTTTGTTGCCTGGATGAGTACTTCACCGAGAATGGCCTTGAGTGAAAGAACTGCATTGGTGTCTGCAGTGATGGTGCAGTGTCAATGACCGGGAGACACAGCGGCGTCGTTAGGCAGATACTCAATCAGACACCTGAGGCTAAATGGACACACTGTTTTCTCCATCGTGAAAGCCTTGCATCGAACAGGATGTCACTCGAATTCCATGAAGTGATGGATGTGGTCATGAAAACCGTCAACTTCATTAAAAAGAATGCCGTGAACTCTAGATGTTTTTCTGAGTTGTGTGAGTGCATGGAGGCAGATCATGTCCAGCTGCTGTACCACAGTGAGGTTAGATGGCTCTCAAGAGGACTTGTCCTCAGTTGCTTGTAATAACTGAGGAATGAAGTCTACTCTTTTCTTACAGAGAAAACATCCCCACTTGCATATCACTATGCAGATTTGAAGTTCAAGGCTAAGCTTGCTTACCTCTCTGACATCTTTTCACTGCTGTACCAGTTGAACCTCACACTCCAAGGGGGGAATAGCAGCATCTTTTTGGTTGCTGACAAAGTTGAAGATTTCAAATGAAAACTGGCACTGTGGACAAGAGGGCCCAGGAGGAGAGGATGGATATGTTTCTGTGGTGGAAATTCTGATTTCCCTTGTGGAGAAGTGAACAAATAAAATTATGTCTTTTGAAGATTTAATTAAGCAGAATAATAAAAAGTACAAATAAAGAACAAAATTGAAATAAGTAAAGGTTAGGATGATCACAAAAGGAGTGAACAGATATAAGGACGATCACAGAGTCAATCTATTTCAGCTGAAAGGACGGAGACTAGTACACCATTAGTATACAAAGAGTCTGACCCCGAAGGGAAACAGTCACATATTTATAACAGCATAAAAACAACCAGGCAAGGGAGACATAATACTGTCAGACCTTGGTCTAAGTATCTGTCTCTTACTCTAGCAAACATCATATCCAAGCATCAGTACAAGGCAACCTGTTCTCCTGTTCCCCTCGAGGGACACAGGGCAAGTTGCTCTACAAGATAAGATGTACCATAACACCAATGTGTTAAAGGGAAGGAAAATGATGAAGTTCCAGAAGGCACAAAAAACACTACATATCCTGCAAAATAATAAATGGTTATGAATGTGAAATTTTGCCCTGACAGTTTCCACTCTTAAGTGAAACATTGGAGAACTCCCCACGCGTGAACATAACTGTTAGTAGTGTCCCAGTACCTCTCACAGCTGACAGAGAAATTTGCTGAATACTTCTCCAAGGACCCCAGAGAAGGAAATATGTGGATTTTGGACCCATTTTCTGTGGACCCCACTGCAAATTAATCGCCCTGCCCACAGATTTGGAATCCCAGCTTCTGGAAGTTTCAGCAGACAGCAGCTTGAAGTTTCAGTGGGCCAAAGTAGACTTGGGCTCTTTCTGGATCGCTGTTTCAAAGGAGTATCCTTGCCTAGCATTAAGAGCTGTGAAGTTCCTTCTCCCATTCATAACTACATACCTGTGTGAATCAGGATTCTCGATTGTGGCCACAACCAAGACCAAGGTCCAGAACAGACTAAGAGCAACCCTGGAGGCCACCCTCAGAGTCAGCCTCTCCCCCATCCCACCCAGAGTGGATCTTCTGGTGTCTGAGAGGCAAGCTCAAGCATCATTGACAGCTGCCAACATACATGAAAGTAAGTACTAACTTGGTTAAATAGATAGGATTACACAGTTCTATTATGAAAATCTTTTGATGTGAATATTAAGTTTTTGGTACATGCTATGTGTTTATGTTATATGTTTGGAGAAAAACTACTGGTATTGCCACACCAAAGATGAAGACTGCTGCAACACCTGCTCTTCATTTTTAGCTCTCCTGCCATATATTATAAAATATTAGGTTATTCCTTATTCTACTGATTGACACAACAATTAACTGTTCTTCATATTGTTCATTCTATTATATTTATTATTTTGAATTATTAATTGATTCACGGTGATCTTATTTATGTGTGTTTCTTTGAGTACTTTTCTATCCACTTGTTTTGAGTGGACTTCCTGGTTTTAATTACTTCCTTGTTTGCTGTGGCAATTATTTAATCATTAGTTCTTCTTGTGTTAATAGGCCAGAATCTAGCCATACAGATTTTTTTTTATTGTTTCAACTGTTTGAACAGTCTCAATGAACTAGCCTAATGAGTTAGCCTGTTGGGTTTTACTTAATTATATACTTGAGTCCTTAGTGATTGATCTCATCCAACTTTTAACCCATGTTGTATAAGAGATGATTAATATCCCCTTTTGTATAATAAATCCCTTTTGACTGAGAATGTCCTGCTTTTATAGTTTTATGTTGGCTTTTGGCACACCCATACAATTTTAAAGAACCTGTTTTATTTATTTATATAATTTGAGGGCTTCCGTCTGTATAACAGGTTTAGAATAGATTATTAGATTAGAATAGATTAGCCAAAATAATTTGGGATTTATTTTTTAATGGGCCCTGGCCAAGTATGAATAGGGGGCCCTTGAAGTAGAAAAGGTTGAGAACCCCTGGTCTAGTTTATATACAGGTCAGTATTACAGTGATAAAGTGATAACAGACGTATGTGAAAAGACAATAACTGTATGCAAGTATCACAGAATGAATTATGTTTTGGGTGGCCTTCATGGCCCTAGAGGAACAAATGGTTACGACTTACCATTTTTGTGTTTTTTCAGCTGTCAGAGAGAACACATGATGCTTTCTTGTGATGGAAATGAACAGAACACAAATGACCAAAACCATCAGCAGACAGAGGAAGACGAGGAGCTCAGATCAAAGAAACAAATTATTTTACAGCAGGCTGAGATGAGGCGCTTGGAGATGAAGTTGCTCATAAGACAGTCACCAAAATCACCACTGTGTAACTGCCTTCTGGGACAAGGCATGTTTTGGCATTGGATAGTCCTACAATCTATATTGAGACCTGCCTTTTTAACCTTGTGATCTCCAACTGTACATTTTGATTGATATTTTTTTTTGTCATTTATAATCATTTTGTGTGAAAATCCTTATATACTGTAACTGTGAAATATCTTTAAAATATTTAGCTCCATATATAGAAGCCTAACATATAGAAACGTGCATTTTTAAATACGTGTTTGTTATTGTCTGTATGTAATATGGTACGCTGTAACGTGTTGTGGTGGAAATCTGAAAATCAAGAATCTCAAAACAGAACTGTCTTTGTGGTATTTATTAATAAGCTTCCTGGCCAGAAAGGATCAGCGCTACAGAGTGAGCACACTGCTGTCTGTAAGCATCTGATACCAGACTGTGTGTGAGTGAGATCGTTTAAAGGGGGAGAGATGCTTTGTTTAGACAGGTGGTCAGGAGGTCTGTGAACATCAACCGGTCTGTATCAGTGCCCCTTTGTCTGAGCTATCTTGATTAGTTCAATCAAAAGATCTGTTTGTGACTAAATTATTTTGGGGTGAACATGATCCATGGTATATATTCCATCATTAATTAGTGGATATATGTGTGTGTGTGTGTGTGTGTGTGTATATACACACTGAGATGTAACAGGTTAACATAAGTAGTACACAGGTAAGGTGTAACAGTGCGGTGCAAAGGGATGAAGCTGTCCCTGAACCAGGTGGTGTGGGACCTGAAGCTGCTGACACTCTCCACCATAGTGCCACTGATGGAGAGAGGAGTGTGTTCTTCTCTCTGTTGCTTCCTGTACTCCACAATCATCTCCTTTGTTTGTGATGGAGGTTGTTGTCCTGGAACCAAGATGTCAGAGCTCTGACCTCCTCTCTGTAGGCCATTTCTTCATCACAGATGATCAGGTCAATAACAGTTGTGTCATCAGCAAACTTGATGATGGTGTTGGAGCTGTGGGGGGCCATGCAGTCGTGCATGGTCTGCACATCAGGAACTTCAGGATTCAATCATATAGGGTAGTGTTCAACCCAGGTCTCTGAGCTTGATGGCGAGCTTGGAGGGCACAATGGTATTGAATGCTGAACTATAGTCAATGAACAGCATTCTTACGTGTCCCTCTGGTCCAGGTGGGACAGGGCCATGGGGAGGGCTAGGGTGATGGTGTCGTCCGTAGATCTATTTGATCTCTATGCAAATTGTAGTGGGTCCAGTGAGTTAGGGAGAGAGGGGGTGATAAAAGTTTTGACTTACTGCTCGAAGAACTTCATGATGGTGGAAGTGAGTGCTACTGGGCGGTAGTCGTTCAGGCAGGGGGTTTTGGTCTTTTTGGGGAAAGGGACAATGGTGGTCTTCTTGAAACATGGAGACTACAGACTGGCGCAGTGACATGTTGAAAATGTCTGTGAAGGTATCTGCCAGATGATCTGCACACACCTTCAGAATTTGGGCAGGGATGCCATCAGGTCCAGGTGCCTTGCATAAATTAATCCTTTTGAAGGATTTGCACACAAAGGATCTGCAAGTCCTCCAAATACGTCTCACAGCAGGGACGACAACTTCCAGCATTTTTCAGGTGGATACATTTACATGTATATACGTATATGTGTGTACATTGTATATAATATAATCTTCTATTTATTTCCTGCATTTATATACATTAAACAACACAGAATGAATTATGTTTTGGGTGGCCCTCATGGCCCTAGAGGAACAAATGGTTACGACTTACCATTTTTGTGTTTTTTCAGCTGTCAGAGAGAACACATGATGCCTTCTTGTGATGGAAATGAACAGAACATTATGATAGATAATGTTGTGTTTATTTATATAGCCCTCAGGAACAGCGCTGGGCTGTAAAATGGTTTTAGCATAGTGGCCGCACGAAGTATTAACTTCCCAAAGTAACTTTCGGGATCATTGTGTGATGCACATTGGCCCAAAAAGCATTTTTTCCCATACACAATCATTGGAAAAGGCTGGTAACGACTGTAAAAATGGGGAAAGCATTTTTCTGAGCGTCACAACCCCCCCGAAATGACTTTATTATGCACTTTATCATAATTGATCCATACGGTCAAAAAACTGAACAGTTGTAGGCCTATGATTTTTTCTCATTTATGTGTGCAGGGAGCCAACAGGAAGTCAGTCGCCTCGGCTAAAAGACTCTATAAGCATGCTCTTTGGGCACAAAAATGTGGGAGTGTTAGGAAGCCTGTGCTGGCATTTTTGGCATATGTGCCCAATGAGCAACTTTCATAGGAATAAATGGGGCGCCATTTTTGAATGTAGTATCCAATTCTCCTTAATACATTGCTTTGAGCACATAGTAATAATCAGTTATTACTCAGTGACTCAGCTGAGTGTATCCACATTTTTAACAACTCAGATCTTCATATGTGGATTTTGGCAGAGAACAATTTTCAGAGAGAGAGGTATGTACAGCAAGGTTTGGCATTCTTTAAATGTCATATTTAATGTCTTCACCATTATTTTCTCAATGGAACCTTTTGGGTAGATCTCACACTTTCCAAATGACAACAATCAACTGGATACCTAATCCTTAACTTTGATTTACAGTGCTTGAACGCAGAGTTTAATAGATTCATCTATGTACTGTATATACTGCAAGTTTTATTCAAATTACAATGCATCTGATTAAAACATCAAATATACAAACATTGTTTAGAACAGCAAGTTATATGAATCCAAATAGTTCAGTATTTGCTGAGTTGTAGTTAGTCTCTCACACAAAGTTTGTCAGTTATTACTCTACAATTTTCCAAAATGAGCATCAATTGATTCAAGTACTAAATTCCAACACAAAATAAAACATAGGAAACTACTATATCTACACAAAAAGTTTAGACAGGTAATGGGGAGGGAGAGTGACGATTTGTACCACTTCTAGCTGTGTTCATTCCTGAGAAAATCCCCATTCCAATACACACCCACAGCATGTCTCTCCTATTCCATCCATCCATTCATTATCTATACCGCTTATCCTTGGAGGGTCGCGGGGTCTCTCCTATTATGTCCTTCTTTTCAGAATAGTCCTTGCTGAATGGGTAGGGGATAAGCCGATAAATAACACAAAGTGCCACTGTGCAGTTATTTTTCATAATGGATTATCCCACGTAAAACTAGCCACATGACAGAGATTAAATTATGAGCCTCATCAATAGCAAAGTATGTTGAAGTCGAGTTACATCCAGGTAATTGTTTTACTTTTGGGGAATATGACAGTAGCCGAGAGAGCTCACTGCACTAAAACTTAAGAAAACACAAGTATATGGGAAAACACCTTTAACATTTTGACAACATAGTGTGTACATCAAATAGAAAAAAACACCACAAATAAATAAAACACAAGGAAATTAAGAACCACATTCACTAATTTCACAAGCCATAGATGTCATAAAGAAACACAAAAATCGTACACAACAACATAACTAAGTTACAACACGATAGACATTTCCAGGGGACACTCAAAACTGAACACTAGTAATTAGTAAAAGACTTATGCCGTATTCACATTCTAGTCTCAACATGATCCTAATTTGTTATTGTATACTAACATTAAGAAACAGTCATTAATATCTCTGCCATTTTTAATAACAGCAGCAGCCTTCAGACATTAGCTGTGTTCACAAAGGTGCAACTGAAGTCAAAGTTCAACAAATTTGAACTTAACGCAGATTGTACATCACCTCAGGACTGTCGCAACACACCACATGCACAACAATAATGGAGAAGCAAAAGCTGTTTTTACGCAATAATGTGAATATGGTGTTACACCAGGTGTATAACTCATGTTCGGACATCATTTAATGGTGGACATATTTGTTGGTTTTTAGCGTCACCTGGAAATTTGTGTTGTGTTAGATTTGTAGCGTTTCTCTATTTGCGTGTGTTTTCTGTATTTGCAGTGTGTTTCTTTGTGCTGCAGATGTGATTTCAAATTGACAAATGTGTTTCTAGGTTGGCTTGTGTTTACGTTTTTTTCTAAATACTGCTATGCATTGTCAAAATGGTGAAGATGTTTTCTTAATTTCCTTGTGTTTTCTGTTTGGTTTTCTAAGGTTGCAGTGTATTGAGCTTTCTGAGCCACTGTACATTATACTCTTTCAATGGAAACTTTGTGCATGCAGTTATCTGAAAATAACCACCCTGCCGCTAATCAGAACTGTATAAACAAATGGAAACAAATGTATATACCACTAGGGCTGGGTTCTGACAGCCGGTTCCATGTCAGATCCGGTTCTTGGTTAGGAAATATCAGGAACCACTACTGAATCCCTTATTGAACTTTTATTTCTCCTTGCTCTTTTTTATTAGCAAACCATTTCACAAAAAGCAAAAAAAATGAATCATTGTGTTTTAGTTATAACTTTAGTTACTTGCAAATATTGAAAGCCAAATCTAAACTCAGTTGAATAGGGGATTGGAAAGGATTCAGATTCAGTAAGTGGATTCAATACTGGATTCTGATTTGATTAAATGCTATTGCACCCCACCTATATATAGTAAAGCCTGCAAAAAAACAATGGTATAATTCTCAGTAGCGTGAAAAGAAGTCAAAAGAAGATAGTTTGTTAGGTGAAACTTGAAACAAATTGAGTCCTTGACACTGAGCTTTGAACACAGCAACTGTGGTGTAAGTAGTTACTCTCCTTCCCCATAAGGTCCTATCCTATCAAAGAGTGAAAATTGACTAACAGTCAGGTAACCCTTGGCTATTGGTAGGACTCTGTAACACAAACATCTGGTAACTCAAAATTTCAGGTGAATGCTTTGCACTTGGATAGTGCAAGGAAAAGTCTGCAGGGTTAGTGGGGGAGGGGCAGCATATTTTATCATTTCAGTATAAAAGCTTGAATAGACATTCAAGTGTTTTCAATTCATCCCCACATAAAATCAGAAAGGTATGGGGGTAAACAAAGCCAAGTTATTGAGCTCAAGAGGTAGAAACCAACACGGTGAATCCTTTATATACATATTCACACAGTGCTGCTGTGATGAAATACTTAACAAAAAAGGCTTCTCCTTAGATATATCTACAACTCTGCTGTACACACAAGATACAGTTAACATGACTGTGTATTCTGTGAATAGTTACATGATTTGTTGTCCTCTACTGATCCTAGCTGCAGGGTAAAAATCAAGAAAATATATACATTTGTATGCAAGTTTTAAAAATAAAATTAACTTCACAGCCTTAGAAATGTGCAGGCTAATACAATTTCTATACAGTGGTATTGTTGGTGTGGTTGGTGTGTAGATCTGTTTCTCTATTTAACAAATATACATAATCATACTTTGAGGTGTGAGAAGAATGCATGCCAGGACAAGAACAGGAATAGAAAACAATTCTAAAAATATATTAAATAATTTACTTCAAATCTCTTTTTCTAGAGACAGTGTACATGTATGAGGAGGAGCGGGGGCACACTTAAGCACTGGATTATCATTTAGAACCCATATAAATGAAACCATGCCATCATTTATACATTATTCATATGCTACTTGTTGCCATCCAATGGTGAGCTGCTTGAATGTAATCCATGATGAAAAAGTTGGTCAATAGCATGTGGTGATATATTCAAGTAGACAGAACAAAGAATTAACACCCTTAAAGAATGATATTGCTGGTTTTACTGCTTCTTTATCTTGGTACGTTTTCTTTTCATTTTGATATTTTTATCTTAACATAATGACAGTGACATTTGTCCTTATAGTCAAAAAGAAGAACAAGCAGAACAGACCTCCTGGGAGGACTGGATCTTGCCTGCTGTAAGCTACCACAGCCACACTCTTTTTCTATGGTTCTATAATACTTTTAAGGATTTCTTTACAATCTGGGTCTGATTCTCATGGCCATCATCCTTATCACATATAAAAACAGCTGTAGCCTCAGCTTTACAACCAATAGAAGAAACAAAATGAGTACTCAGACAATCCCTTCATAAAAAATATAGACAAACATATTTCAGATGAGACCTGGTATAAAATACTTCTCAGTTTGTCAAAACATACCAGTTAAAAACGGTACACTGACTTCAATGGTCCAAAGTTGAGTTGTGTAGATTCAAACAGACCTTGATCCCACATGTGACTGCTGTTGACATACCCCAGCTACTCTACTAAGCATGTATTAGATATGTTAAAAATGACAAAACGTTTGGAAATGGAGACTTTCTTTAAAATATGTGAAAAATCAACAGAGCTGTGTCCATTCATTGTTTGGAGTAGCCCCAGGCATGGCTATCTGAATAGGTCTCAAATCTGTTATTTCCTTGGTTTTCCTTATATCTAGTCATCGTGTCAAGATGGACATGTCCAATTCAAGAAGATTTGGTGTTCCATCAAGGGATCCATTTTGAAAATCTATGGCAACCATTATTTTTTTAAAATATGGAAGCAGATAAACTGAACCCATAATGTATTTATTGTCTTTCTTATCATTTTGAACCTATTTATTTGCTCTTATGGGCGGGGTGGGGGAGTAAAAAGGATATCATATGATCTGTTTGTTTGTTATATGTTGATTAAAAAGATCAGCCAGACAGGTTTGACGCAAACCCCCAGTTTAATCTAGTTGACTCACCACTTATTTGAAAAGTGAAACCCAAAGTGAACCAACAGAAATGTATGTGCACAACTACATAAAGCACAGCAGGTCAAAGTAGGAAGTAGCTCTGCAAGACTGAATGGGTAATCCCATGGTTCCCAACAGACGTTTGGGGAAATAACTGTAATAACAATTTCCTTGGTGCTGGCGTCCAAATAAGTCGTCCAGCTAATATGGCTGAAGTGTGGATATGCCTGATCGCAAGTGAGGTTGCCCCATGAATGCTGTTGTAAAGCTGTGTCACAGTCCAGAACCAGACAGGAAATGTAGGGAGAGAGAGTGATAGCATGCAACAAAGGTCCCCTGGCTAACTCAAAGCAGAGACGTGGCAGTTATGTGGTAAACAAATGCATCTTATGACCACTAGCCAACATGATTCCCCACAATCAAACAGTTGAGTAAAATGTTCTAAAATGTTCTTATGAACAACAGGAAGGATGGCCCATGCTACAAAAATAAGACCCAGATTGTGAAATCTGAATTTTTCTTTAACACTATAAAGGCCAACAGGCTGTAGAGGTTATCATTCAACTCCATTTAAGTGGTATGTACAGAGAGCAAGTCAAGCAAAGGTCAAGGGAACGCTGTAAAGTTAACATATTTCAGTTCAGTGCAGTTTTGACCGTCTTGTGTCCAAAGATTTGTTTCATGAATCTTTCTCTTCATACTCTTTGGGGTAAAAGTAGCTCAGTTTGGCTGAGTGTGTGAATAGTTACTTACTTACTGTCCAAGCAGTGAAATTAGGTGGCACACAATGCACACATTCCACAAACAAAAAAACAGATATTCAGTTAGGCTGACTGTTTAGCCATACACTAGCATTGAACTGAATCTTAGCAGTCAAAGGAGCGGGCAGAGTAGATTTGTAGAATCTCCTGTTCTGCTCCCTCGTCAGTATAGTAAGTGGCTGTAGGTTTTCTCAAGATGAGCTGTGTCGTCTTGTTTGAGAGAAGGGCGTAGTATAAGGATAGCTTTTAGTCTGATTTTTTGATTCACAGAAAGGTTCAATTGTTCTTCATGTAACATGCAAGTGAGCATTTAAACCTTCACCTTCAACAACAAAACACTATACATCTAAAAACCCAAGCAGATTCCATTTCAGTTCAGCCCAACAGTATGCTAATCTACTGAACACTGTGAGCACTCTGTATTCCAAACAGAAATAAAGCTGTTGGCCTTTCCAAGGGATACCTGACCTTTTCCACAATGACTGACGGAGAAAGGTTTAGATATTGGGACAGGTTCAACTTAATTACAAATATTGTGGAGCCTCATTTATAAACGTTCATATATTCATATGCATTCATCACCGCAATCATGCACAAAATAGCAGATACGTGCATATGTTAATGCTCGATTTACTCTACTAAACAATACTTACATTCCTGTACACATCTCTCAAAACATTTGTGGATTTGTGTATACTCTCATATTCTTTGACAACAACCATGATTAGTTGAGATATCCAAGGCTGCAATTTAGTTTAATTCTATTCATTTGTTTAATTCACATCCTTATATTTTGGCCTGAAAACTGACCAAGTACCACGTTAGGGGCGTATAAGTAAATGACTGAAGCTTTGCAGACTGCGAATTGATTAGATGTACATTCTACATGGAAGGACACCACCATAAATAGATGACAAACTATGAAATGATTAAAAAAAAATGGCAGGTAAGATCTAAAGTGGGTATATGTGCCTCTTGCATGTCGACATGCTGACATCATGTACAAATACAACAAATCAAAAGTAATCATGCACATTATGCATGAAATTAATATACTGTTTGTCTCAATCACTGCACAGCATAATGTAGACAATGGGCAAACAGATACATTTTACAAATCCCACACCTGGCAAATTTGCACACAATCTTTATGTTTATGCATCATTTATACATGAGGCTCCTGATCTTTGGCAAATAAATTGTTACATAAGTAAAACGATGGCCAGATGTGTAGGGGGTCATAGGGGGACACAGGGAAACATGCCTGTAATAACTCATTTTTAGTAAGTTAAAATATCAATGTTCCCGAGAGCACGTTCTTATAAAATAAGGGGAGCTTTCAGTTGGAAAAACTTGAGCCTAATAAAACAATTACAATCGATTGTCTGAATAAGATTTAATTTACCAGTGCTGAGGTGAAGGTGGGCGTAATAATGCAGAATAGCCTGATTGTATGGGGAAACTAACCCGTTTGTGATTTCAGAAATTTTGAAATACACTTCTTTTTTAAAATTTGTATTAATATATATAGCAAAACAAATGTACTTCGTTATGATGCAACAACTGTTAAATCTTATCTACCTGGAAGTGACCAGATGGGTTTGTTTAAAACATTCTGATTTGGTCTACAGAGCATTCGTCTCATTCATTTGCATACCAAACCCCTCTAATACACTCCCATAAAGTAATTATCAGTAGATTTGTCTTTGTTTGTTTCATATTAAGCATACACACAGAAGACCTGTGAGTCCTGCTTTCCAGTGAAATGCTACGCGGATGTAAGAAGATGTTGAGACATGTTCTTGTTCCCGGTTTAGCAGCTTGTCAGTTGGGAAAGATGATGACACACAACAGCAGCTATTCCCACACCAGTGGAGATGGAGGCATTTCAGAGGGCTGAGCCACTGTGGAACTGTTCAAAAGGGTGAAGTTAATATTAGCTATTCATGTGTCTATCAGCTAAAAACATTTGTTACTTATGTGTAGTGGTTAGTTATGTTGTGTTCCACAAATGTTAAAAAGATGTTTCAAAATATGATTATAATTATGCAAATATATCAGAAAAAACAATTATCGCAATTGAATGACCTTTAAGTTTTAAAACCATCTCTGTGGAAAACAACATTAGGTATTGCAGTTAGGAGATTATTACACTTTTACATGTTGGGAATATTAAACTTCATACTTTGATAGGAACTAGCACTAGTGATGACATACTGTAGCTTAAAAGCAGTAAAAACTAGCAGCAGCAGCTGCAGCAGGAAGGAACTCTCCAAAACACTCATTAGTACATACACTCATTGTTATCAATGTAATGTATTTGCAAAGGGTATGGCTTGTTTAGGCTATCTTAGCAGTCTGATTAACATGTTGTATTTTTTGTTATCAGCACATACAGCATCTGCTGTTCTATTTTGTGTATTAAAGAGCCTCCTACCTGATAAAGCTTTTGAAAGCAGCTGATTGAGGGTTAATGCAGAGGGGCACTCGACTCCCCTTTTGCTGTTCCAAAATGAACTGATGGATGATCTCTGTGAGGGAAAAACACAGAGAAACAGAGAAAGATTAGTAAACAACTTCTTACTTTGATTTCCTACTTATTGTAACCTAAAGTCACACCTCTTTAAAATTATTTTTTGACTTGAGTCCAAGTCATCTGACTTGAGCTAGCTCCAATTCATGATGCTTTTCTTCTCCCATAGTCAGCCCTGCACTAAGGCCAATACTTCCTTCCTGACCTCCAGTTAATGAGCTTAGTGAGCTTTAGAGGTTCCCTGTAGAATTCTTGACCACTTAGCACTATGGAGCAATCTTTTCTAAGTGGGACCTCGTTTTGTTTGTATTTTACTTGAATCCAACATGCCCGCACATGCACACCAGTTAACACCACATACATGGAAAAGTGCCCTGAGATAACTTTGTTATGATATGGCGCTATATAAATAAACTGAATTGAATTGAATACATTCAGTTTCCATATACCTCTGATCAGCAGATGCAGATAAAAAGATTTTTATGCCATCGCTGAACTACCTAATACTATTGGAGCAATCAACTGTACTCAAGTACACATCAAGGCACCATCTCCAGATCGGTTCCCTGCAAAAATAACCATGGCCTGCTGTGTTCTGCACAATATTGGAACATGGTGTGCCCCCCACCCCATCTGCCACCACCTGAACACATAGATGTTGATGCGCTTTTCTGGACTGGTGAACCCACTGCTCACACTTGTTTTTTTTTCTTAAAGAAACTTCATTAAGTAAAGTTTCTATTACTGCAGAAAGACATTTTTTTGCTTAGGTGGAATTTCCTTTCCTTTCTTTTCCTCTTTTGTCTGACTTTAACGTTACCTGTCAAATGTCAGTGGCTTGTTGGTTTGTGGTTTGTTTATATGGGTTTATTGGGGCGTTTCCCCTTCATCGCAAATTGCCTGGCACGTGCATCCAATTTAAGATCAAACGCAAGTCATCAACATACTCAGGTAGAAAAATCATTCCTCTTATTCCGTTACATTGTATATATTCATCGTGCTACTTTTATTATTTTATGCGTTCATGCACATTCCGTTAAGAGGAAGGTGGTCAGCTGGTCCCAGGTCTGCTGGCGCTCCGATATCCTACCGCAGCCACGCTGCAGACATGACTCTGCTCAAAGCAACATAATGGCTGAATCTACAGCAGGAGTATGGCTTTTAAATAGCGTTAGCAGCTAATATTTACACACAAATTAACAGTGCACAGTTCAGCCGGTTCCAGTTGTGAACGCTGGTCTTAGGTCAGTACATCAGAGAACTGTGCTGTCACTGAGCTGACAGAGAGCATTATGTGTGTCTGTTGTGTATACACACAGTATCCTATATCATGCTTCAAAACTACTACTCCTGCTTTTTGTCGTAATGTAAATATTCAAGCTAAGGGTGTGCAAGTGACTGCGACATGACGCATGTAATGTTTCAACCAAAGATGGTCTTCTTTAGGTCAAAGTGAAGAAGTAAACACACCTGCATTTAATAGGCAATTAATGATGAAACATCACAGCATTATCTCCTAATTAGCCTAAATGAGTCATCTGAGACATTTTCAGTAAGATTAGAGACTGGTTTGGCCACTTCTGTAAGGTTATTGTCTTCATGTGATTGGAGAGACCTGGATGTGGGGGGCTCACATCTGATCTGTGGCTGTCTGTGATGGGAACTGGGACTTGGGACATCTATACTGGAAATATCAAAGGACACTGTAACATGTTGACACTCTTTATATTTACTTTTTGACATAACAGACATGGTCTATTATGCACGTGCACATTATTTGCCGATTTATTTGCCAAATCATAATATAATATAGGAGCAACAAGCAAATAATGTGTTGAAATTGAAAAAGGAGTTCATGGCGGAGAGGAAGAAACGGTCCAAACTGTGGCTTCATTTCATGAAGAAAGACGACAACAGTGCTAGTTGTAATGTCTGTAAAATGATCATTTCAAATAAGGGTGGAAACACCAGTTTCACGAGTGCCACTGCTTCCCAACCAAGCAGCATGTCCATTACCAAGGGTAAATATCCTATGTTATAATCATAGGTGTAGTATTGCCGGAGCGCACCAGAATGATGCTCCGCCACTTTTTTTCTACAAGTGAGGAAATTGAATATTTACAGTTAGCATAATCTGGTCGAAATTCATACACATTTCTTTAAGCGCTTGAAGATCGCTGAAAGAGAGCCAATAAAAAAAAATTTAAAAAAGGTCAAAGTTGTCATAATGACATTAAAAGTGTGTTGATTGATTCGCGATGTCAACTCATGCATCGAGTAACATGCAAGAAAACATTCCACCTTAAAAGTTGCCAGTCGCTGCCGGTAGCCTTTGAGCGGCATAGTGAATTAAATTATTTTTTCTCCAGTCTAGCTAGCTAACGTTAACTAGTAAAGCTGTAAAGGCATCGGACCGATAAGCAGAATTGATAATGGCATTGGTATCAATAAAATCTTATCAATCCCTATCCCTTCTTATTGGTGTACTAAATAGAGTATAATGTTAATGTAATATTTTGTGATCACACTCGGAGATACAGACTGGGAATATTGTCATGGTGTATATGTGCTATGCAAGGTTATCTAATCACGAGATGATGAGTTGTCATTTCATCACAAATAAATATAGGTTTATGTTCCCTTCTTTACCTTTACCTGAGGAAGTGTACCTTCTGTGGTTGAAAAAATCCCAGTCATGTCCACATCAAATAAAACACTTGAGGGGGGCAGTAGTGTGCTGGCGTTTTTTATTTATTTATATATATATATATATTTTTTTTTTTTAAAGTTACTCGCTACTCAAGTCATTTTTTCAGTTAATACTTTGTACTCTAATTCAAGTAGTATTTTGATGACTACTTTTAATTCTACTTGAGTTCTTGTTTTTGCAAAGTAACTTTCACTTACAGTTTTGGCCACTCTACCCACCTCTGCTCATTACACAGTAAGTTCCTGGACTGATCCTGGTGCTGAACCTACAGACTCATTCTGTGACTGAAGGAGACCTCATAGGCTCAGTTCAGAGGTGGGATCTCTGGGAGATCACTAAGCTCAGAAAATAAATCATAATGTAGTCATCTCGATTACAGAATATTTACTTTGGCCAACTCCACCTGAGAAAAACTGTTAGTCAAAATATTACTCATTAAATGATGATATTCTAATCTTTAGCATATATCTAGTTATTAATACATCATGAGCTATTAAATATGGGAAACAAAAAGGAGATATAAGACAAATCAAAGATGAACAAAATATACAGAAGGCACCACAGCCAGAGGAGAGAGAGAAAGCAGCTCAGAGTGCAGCAGGTGGAGGTGGAGATGGTGTTGGTATGGATGGTAATGCTGAGATAAATGCAGGCAAATGCTCCAACTCCAGCCTGCTGCATCTGTTTGATATATATACACTGCATGTGTTTGGGGCAGAATGGCTGAAAAACTGGCACAAAAGCCACAGTAAATCTGGCCCTGAATTTCAACATACAACTGTTTATTTACAAGAAAACTCCACAGGGCATCTTTAAGTTGGAGGTCTCAGTAGGGCTCCTGCCAGACTGCACCAGACTGACTCAGTAGATAAAAACATGGGTGTTATGAATTAAGATCCGTCACTACTATATTTTATGACTTTTATCTCCAAAGTCAGCTTTGCCACGCCATGTTTGGCATATTTGCCTGAATTTTTGGTTTGAAGATTCAATATTCAATTCAGTATCTGCTAGTGCTAGTACTCTTTTCTTTTCTGTTTTCTCTTACACTCACAAAGAGTGATATTGCATATTCTACAGGCTAACTCTGGCAGATTGTGTTGTTTAGTGAATTTGAAATCAAACAGACTGCCAATAGTAAGAAGCCAAAATGTTGTTATTACTGAAAGAATGATAAGGATCAACTGCTCTTTTTGAAATCCCTTTATCGGCATTAAATGTCTTTTAATACAGCAAACATAAAGGCTACCAGTAGCTCAGCAGAGAAACTTACCTTTGACCTGTCTCACAGAGCTCAGGTTCTTCTCAAAGCCATCATCAAACTTGGGATTAGTGACAGGCTCAAAGTCACTGGTGTATACACGGCCAGAGGATGTGGTGTAGCAGCATTTGCACATGCATGTGTGGTAGCGCAGTCGACCCTCATCCAGGTAAGGGTGAGCCAGGGCATCCTTTGCTGAAATCCTCTTTGACTGGAGACCAAACACACAAGTTATATGTGATCAACAAGACTATTAACTATATTAACATTCATCTTAGCCTCAAAATACATGTAAAGAGAAATAAAAGCTTACTAAGGGACAGTATGAAAATAACTGAGCTGGGGAGGGGGGCTAAACCTTATCTTTCACTTTTTTACTAGCAAGGCCCTCCACAGTGTTATGAATCATTTCTTTGGGCCCTCAATAAAAATTCAACACCCTCTCCCCAACATTCCCATATGACACTATTGAACTGGGTCATTTAACCATTAATTACTAAATAAGGTAAAGCATAAACAATTTGAGATGATGTACAGTGCATCCGGAAAGTATTCACAGCGCTTCACGTTTTCCACATTCTGTCATGTTACAGCCTTATTCCAAAATGGAATAAATTCATTTCTGTCCTCAAAATTCTACACACAATACCCCATAATGACAAAGTGAAAAAAGTTTTTTAGAGAGTTTTGCAAATTTATTAAAAATAAAAAACTAAGAAATCATATGTACATAAGTATTCACAGCCTTTGCTCAATACTTTGTTGATGCACCTTTGGCAGCAATTACAGCCTCAAGTCTTTTTGAATATGATGCCACAAGCTTGGCACACCTATCTTTGGGCAGTTTCGCCCATTCCTCTTTGCAGCACCTCTCAAGCTCCATCAGGTTGGATGGGAAGCGTCGGTGCACAGCCATTTTCAGATCTCTCCAGAGATGTTCAATCGGATTCAAGTCTGGGCTCTGGCTGGGCCACTCAAGGACATTCACAGAGTTGTCCTGAAGCCACTCCTTTGATATCTTGGCTGTGTGCTTAGGATCGTTGTCCTGCTGAAACATGAACCGTCGCCCCAGTCCGAGGTCAAGAGCGCTCTGGAGCGGGTTTTCATCCAGGATGTCTCTGTACTTAGCTACATTCATCTTTCCCTCTAGTCTCCCAGTTCCTGCCGCTGAAAAACATCCCCACAGCATGATGCTGCCACCACCATGCT
>LKNJ01004359.1:0-11796 GCA_002120245.1 Maccullochella peelii
TTGTTTCCTCCTCTCCTCTCTTGTTTCCTCCTCTCCTCTCTTGTTTCCTCCTCTCCTCTCTTGTTTCCTCCTCTCCTCCTCTCCTCTCTTGTTTCTTCCTCTCCTCCTCTCCTCTCTTGTTTCTTCCTCTCCTCCTCTCCCCCTCTCCTCTCTTGTTTCCTCCTCTCCTCCTCTCCCCCTCTCCTCTCTTGTTTCCTCCCCTCCTCTCGTTTCCTCCTCTCCCCTCCTCTCGTTTCCTCCTCTCCCCTCCTCTCTTGTTTCCTCTCCTCCTCTCCTCTCTTGTTTCCTCCCCTCCTCTTGTTTCCTTCTCTCCTCTCTTGTTTCCTCCTCTCCTCTCTTGTTTCTTCCTCTCCTCCTCCCCTCCTCTCCTCTCTTGTTTCCTCCCCTCCTCTCTTGTTTCCTCCCCTCCTCTCTTGTTTCCTCCCCCTCCTCTCTTGTTTCCTCCCCTCCTCCTCCCCTCCCCTCCTCTCTTGTTTCCTCCTCTCCTCCTCCTCTCCTCCTCCTCCCCTCCTCTCCTCTCTTGTTTCCTCCCCTCCTCTCTTGTTTCCTCCCCTCCTCTCTTGTTTCCTCCCCTCCTCTCTTGTTTCCTCCTCTCCTCTCTTGTTCCCTCCTCTCCTCCTCCTCCCCTCCTCTCCTCTCTTGTTTCCTCCCCTCCTCTCTTGTTTCCTCCTCTCCTCCTCCTCTCCTCTCGTTTCCTCCCCTCCTCCTCCCCTCCCCTCCTCTCTTGTTTCCTCCCCTCCTCTCTTGTTTCCTCCTCTCCTCCTCCTCTCCTCCTCCTCCCCTCCTCTCCTCTCTTGTTTCCTCCTCTCCTCTCTTGTTTCCTCCTCTCCTCTCTTGTTTCTTCCTTTCCTCCTCTCCTCTCTTGTTTCCTCCCCTCTACCTCCCCTCCACTTCTCTCTTGTTTCCTCCTCTCCTCTCCTCTCTTGTTTCCTCCTCTCCTCTCCTCTCTTGTTTCCTCCTCTCCCCCTCCTCTCCTCTCTTGTTTCCTCCTCTCCCCCTCCTCTCCTCTCTTGTTTCCTCCTCTCCCCTCCTCTCCTCTCTTGTTTCCTCCTCTCCTCCTCCTCTCCCCTCCTCTTGTTTCCTCCCCTCCTCTCTTGTTTCCTCCTCTCCTCCTCCTCTCCCCTCCTCTCTTGTTTCCTCCCCTCCTCTCTTGTCATCTTCTCCCCAGCTCCATCATCTCCTTGCTGACTCATCATGGTTGCCCGCCCATCTGTCAGTCAGCCATCTTTGTCTTCCCACCTCCATCAGCTCCTCTGTCCCTCAGACAGTCGGGTCCGGTTCGGTCCAGTCCGGTCAGGCTTGTGTTGTTGCCGGGTTTTATTTCTCACACCGAGTCGTCCTCTTGCAAAGGAGAAGTGAAGAGGGTCAGACTGTGTGGTCTCCTTCCTCCTGTGGACCTTGTGTCCTCTCATCCCTCGTCCCGTCTGTCCTCGTCCCGTCTGTCGTCGTCCTCCCTGTTGTGTTGTGTTTTCCTCTCCTTCCTCTCCTGTCACCTCTCTGTCCCTTCATCTTGCCATCACTGCTGTCAAACCTTTTCAGAGAGGTTTTATTCTTCCTCCTCTAACGATCAGCTCTTCGTCCTCACAGGTCGGCCTGCAGAGACTCATTTTTGTCCTCTAACTCGTCTCGTTTGCAGCGAGGCGACAGTTTTAGGAGCTGGTGAATTAAAGCTGTCAGACACGATGATGTTCCCTGGCGTGAATGGCTTCTCCCTGGGCTAATAAAGGACATGTTGTTGCAGCTCTGCTCTTCCCACAGGAGCTCTGTTGCTGTCCAGCTGTCTCCAGCAGAGATCTGTATCTGATCGTCTCTGTCGTCTCTGTTGATGCTTCCGTCTGTGGCCGCCGTCTGCATCTCTTTTCCTTTCAGCCTCAGTTTCAGTCTCAGAAAGTCTTTTATGGACTCTTAAAAAGGTTCTTCCAGCTCTGCAGAGGGCAGTAGATGAAGCTGCTCTCCTCAGACTGAGATCGGAAATCTTCTGTGACGGACTTTTGTGTCACTTTCTCTTTTGAATCTGCAGCAGTCGGCCATTTTGCATCCCGTCTCCCTCCAGACGTCCTGTGTATTTCATGTGAAGGGAATTAGAATGGAGCAGGAAGCCCAGACTGTCTGTTACTGAACATTACAACGTTTCGACGACGACACAGATTTCTGCTGCAGCTCAATAAACTGTGTTCATGTTCAGTAACCAGACGGTCAGTTGTATTGATCAGGCAGCAGAGGCTGATCACTCGGGGGTGACGGGGGAGGAGGGGGAGTCTAACTCATTACTCTTTGTGATCATCTCTCTTTATTTTCTATATGAGTGTTTTTCTCTCTCTCAGTGGATTTGAATGGTGTCCAGACTACATGCTGTACTACACACACACTGCCTCTGTCCTCCTCTGCAAGCACGACCAACCTGTCGCCTGAAAACACCTCCGCTTCCTGTTCAGACCCCAAACAGACCCGCAGCTTCAGCCCCCGCTCAAGACACTGACACGTTTATCAGTGACTTTATGTTAGAAAACCCCAAAGAGGTTCAACTGAACAAGTTAAACTGAAGCTGCAGCCGACTAATAACAATGTAAAGTCAGCGGTTCATCTGGACACACTCAGAGCCTGAAGGGGCCAGTGCTCTGATTTTTGAGAGTACTGGTCCAATTCAGGCGCTGCACACAGACAGGCGGGTTCAGGGGAGCTGGAGCTGGTTTTGGTTTCTTCTCAGGCAAAATGGCACCAAACCTGGCAACAGACAGGGCAACACATACTGATGACATGTGATGTCATCAGTGCGCTGCGGCAGGTTTCAGTTCAGTTTTATTCATTGTTTTATTTGTAACTCGCTAAATGCTAAAAACACAGCTGACTGACAGTGATGACGCTGCTGTTGCCTGGCAACAAGGAGGGAACTGTAAAACCACCAGACAACAGGAATTCTAGTTTGGTGACCTTTGACCTGTGAATGAGTCCCGTTGACCAACAGCGAACCGTCCTGACTGTGGATGTATAATCAGACCTGGATACGGTGCCGCTCAGCCCTGCTTCCCAGTGGCCACTCGCGGTATTGCAGTGTTAAATTCCCCACAGACCGCCGTTATAAAAGAGCCGAGTGTGAAACTGCTGACAGGCTCCATTCTGACTCTTTCTGTCCTGAACGTTTGATCCATGGAGGTTTTATATTTGTAAAACTCTGTGGCATCATCACAGTGTAAAGTCTGTGGGCCGAGCGGGAACTGGTGGGCGGGGCCAGTGGGGGGGAAACACTACTGCTAGCACCCCCTTGTGTAAAGCAGGATGAACACAGCACGATGACTCAGCAGGTGTCAACATGAACCAAAAGTAACTTCTAGTGGGAGTCAGTGCTAACGTTAGCCAGCTAGGCTAACTAGCTTCCACTTACTGAGTGGAATACAAACTTAACAGAAAGATATTAAATATTAAATATTGTAAAAAGACTTAAAACTGGAAGGAAAACATTTTTTGCCTCCACTGACGTCGTTATTTTCCTACGTAAGAATACCGATTAAAGAATTACTCAAGTTTCAATAAATCAGGACGACAACAACAACAACATGTCGCTGTAACTGAAGTCAGGCAGAATCAGACGTCCGCCATCTTGGCTCCGAGGTGTGTCGGGTGTGAATACGTGATGTGTGTGTTGAATTAATGTGTGTGTTTCCTTTGCTCTCTCTCTTTTTGTCCCTCTCTCTGTAGCCGTACCCGACTGACATCACCGGGCAGCTCAACCTATCAGATCCCTCCGTCAGCACCGTGGTCTGAGAGAGAGAGAGAGAGAGTCACTGCTGCTGCTGAGCCACACACACACACACACCGACCCTCTGGACACACACAGACACACACACACACACACACACACACCGACCCTCTGGACACACACACACACACACACACACACACCATCTGTCATCCCAAACTCCAAACACACACACACACACACTCGCCTTGCTTTGCTTGTAGCCGTCAGCCTCCACCCAGAGGGTCTTTTATTTTGAAAGAACTGTTATTTTGATTGATGTCTTTGATGTTGTACGGTTGATTCTGTTTCCTGTCCGTCACACTTATTGATCGCACCGACTCATCGATCCTCCCGATCAGTTTTTCTGATCTGCTCCATCTCGCCGCCAACTCAAGCTCCAACAGACGTTTCCTCCGAACGAACCCGTCGATCGATCGGGAATCTGAGGATCGATCGGGGACCTGTCAATGGGGGACCCGTCAATCGATCGGGGACCCGTCAATCAATGGGGAACCTGATCCCTGATCAGAGTGTGGTAGGTGGGCCGAGCCTCTGGGACAGAAAGTTTCTTTAACCCAGAACCACAAACGTCTCCTGGATCATTGAACCAGACTGTCCACCCCCCCCCAGGAAGTGCGCACATAGTGGCCGAACCGTGTAACTACAACTGTTTAAGAGCTGGAACTGGGTCCAGCTCTTAAACAGGCCTCATTTAAATCAGGACGTCCTAAAAGCTGTAACGTCCACTAATAGCTGAGTCCAGAGTTTCAGAGTCGCTGTGGTTCAGGTGAGAGAGCGAGCGGTTGGGGGGGCGGGGCTAAAGGAAACGCTGGTGCGCTCGCTCTGTGAGGAAGATCCGTCATTTTATACCTTCATGCTCCGCTGAGTAGCGTTCATTGCCCTGTAGGGATCCATCATGGCTCCTCACCACTGAGGCTCATGGGTAATGTAGTCTTTAGAGCCATTCCACCAAACTAACGTGTCTCCTGAAGGAACCCGACAGTTTGGTCCAAAGATTCAGGAAACTCTTGTGTTCGGGAAAACTTTTATTTAACCCCCCCCCCCCCATATAGTAGGTAAAGAATGAATAAATGGTTTATAACACTTGTAAGCAGATATGAGGACATTTTTACTGAGCAAACTCCTCGGCTGATGAAGGCCATGAGAACAGCTGAAAGCTGTGGAAGAAATCTTACAGATGCTTTATAGGAGTTCTAATTGTCGGATACATTAGCAGTTATAAAGTCCTTTTATCTGTTGTATTAAGTGTTATAAATGCTAAATGGAGGAATTAAAGTTTAACATTACAGGAAATAATCTTTACACACAAACATTTTACATTTGAACGTTAAAGAAAAGGTTTGAAGCCCTCAAAGTCCTGAAAGAAGTTTTTAGATTTTGTTTTAGTTAAAACAATAACTTGTGTTCACAATTTATGTTAATATTAAAATAATCTTTCAGGACTTTGGAGATTTTGTAGAATTGATCTGTTTATCAGTTAAAGCACCAATTTGATATTAAACATTGTAGTAAATCCTGACAGTTTTAATATCATCAGGTGTAGAAAAGCTGTTAAAATGTGAATTAATTAACACTTAGTTTAATTCTAAATTAAATATTAATCTAATCGTAAAATGAACTTCCAGTTTCAGAGGTGAAGGGAAAGATTCAGGATCTTGTTCTTATTTTGACAATAACTTATTTTAAATTTCTGAAATGACACATTTGTTTTAAACATTGTTTTGTGAAAGTAGATTTTATTAATTAGGAAATATATTTGGTGTCCAGATTTTCTAACACAAACCAAAGAGCTGTGTAGATTTAATACATTTAACATTATCTTCATGAATGTAACTCTGCAGGTTAAATGCTGCTTCAGATTATTTCACTTTATTTTAACTGAATTGTTTTGTATAATAGATGAATTTTGAGGAGCGGCTTCAAACACTGAACAATATTTTGTAAGTGAATAGAATTTACTTCCTGGACCAGAGGCTCCGCCCACCGCCCCCCTGACAGTCCCAGGGCATGATGGGAAACGTAGTCACTGCTCCACCTCCACTGTGTCTCTGCTGATGATGTCAGTCTCTGTCTACCTGCACAACACTGGAACTCCAACCTGCCAGAAACTGATGTCCTGTGAAAACCTCCTAACTCCTCACAGGCCCGCTGGAGTTAAGAGGTTTTCACGCTGCAGACGCGATGTAGCTGCCGTCTCTAAAGTTTAACCTGTCGATATAAATAAGGTCGTTCTGTAGAGAAAACACCTGTGCACGAAAACACAACCTGAGCTGAGAGCCTCACTGACAACACGGACCAATCCTGAGGAACCTTAATGTCGTTTTAAAGAACCTTAACTTCAGTTCCTGTTTATGGAAATCAGCCTGCAGAGACCTGAAACGTCACACAGTTTGTGTTTTTAATGCTTAGTTCTTAGTTATCGTTCTGTAAGACAGTTTAGTTACAGACTGACATTTAAAAGTTTGCACAGTGACATAAAAACACTAAATAACTTAGAAACGTGCCAAATAACTGCTGTTTTTTATTGGAAAACAGACCAACTGAAGATCAACATGGCTAATGCTCACATAGCAGCTAAAGCTAACAAGCTATTCGCATCTGTAAATGACAACGATTGCTCAATACGAATACTCGAATGGCTAAATGTAGCTGTCCTTTTTCGGGACCTAAACTACAGCTATAACAGAACAATTAAACCAAACTAATGCTAATACAGATAGTGCTATGCTAATGCTGATGTACCAGATAAAGCTTACCTTAGCTGTCCGTTCCCATAAACTACAGTGATTTCTAAACATTTATAAGGCCATTGCAGCTAATGCTAAGGCTAATGTAGCTGTTAAATTTAACTGTGGTTGTCCTGTCCCCATACCTAAAGTGTTAACAGGCTTAATTAGCATTTAATTACTTTGAATGATGGACTTTAGCTTTATTCCATGTTATTAAGTGCCATGTCTGATATATCAAAGTTTTCTGAAAAATGCTAATGTACCAGATAAGGCTAACCATAGTTTCCCATCCCTAAACTGCAGTAATAGCACGGTTTCTGAATAAGATCTACATGGCTAATGCTAATCCTAACACCAAGGTACCAGCTAAGGCTAACTGTAGTGGTCCTTTTGCCTAAACTCAAAACCACAGTTAAAACAGGGATTTTTAACATTGATAAGCTGATGCTAATTTTCCAGATAACACTAATGCCATGTTCAGGTCGGTGTGGGTTGGAAAGTAGCGATGGTTTCCTGTTTTCAAACTACAGCGATAACAGGGTTAAGACCAACACAGCTAATGCTAATGCTAATCCTGTTCACCAGATATGTCAGGCTAGTAACTATATAAACTACAAAGATAACAGCATTTCTAAACATAAGACCAACACAATAAATAAAACAATACAATAAAGTACCAGATAGGGCTATCTAATCACATCAATGCTAATTCTAATGCCAATCACTTCAAATGGCTAGCTGTAGCTATCTGTGTCCTGTCTCTAAACTGTAATAATAACAGGCGTTCTGAACATTAATAAGACCAACACGGCTAATGCTAATGGTAATGCTAATAAACCACATAAGGCTAACTTTTTGCCTGTACCTAAATTACAGTGATAACAGGTATCCCGAACGATCAGATCACACTGAAGCTAATGCTAATACCGCTGCTAATGCTGCTGTATCAGTAAGGCTAACCGTAGTTTCCCGTCTGTAAACTTCAGATAACGGGTTCGCTAACCTGCTGATTATTTTCTTAATTAATCAACTTCCCAGAGTTTACGGTGACGTCTTCAAATGTCTTGTTTGTCCAATGATCCAAAACCCAAACATGTTTAATTTACTATCATTTAAGACAAAAAAAAACATATTCACATTTGAGAAAGTTTCCCAGCTAGTTTTGTCAATTGATTAATCATTTATTGATTATATGTACTTAATTAGGGCCAATAAACATGTCTCTTAATATTTCCTCTCATGTTTAAAGATGAATCAATAAGTACATTTGTAAAATTAAATTTCAAAAGGCATTTAAGTTTAACTTTACTTTTGTAAATAAAGACATACACTAATATAACAGCAGCAGGAAATGAACCTCACGCCTGAGGACTTTTATTTTGAAGAGACCATTGGCCTGGGAGAGTTATAGGTTTTTCTCAGTGTTTTGTTTCAGTTTAATGTTAAAGTTTCTGTGAATTGAGCCGAGCGGATCAGATTATTTTGGGTATTCCCAGCTGGGTTCGTGTCTCTGGGGATGAAGAGTTTATTGGAGCGTCTTCATCATCATCATCACTCCTCTGCAGGCTGATGTTTCCAGTTCAAAACGCTCGAGAGGAAACCGCTTCGGTAAAAATCCGAAGAGACCCGACGTGAACTGTGCAGGTTCCTCGTGTGAAGGTGTGACAGCATCGATCAGTGTTGACTGAAGAACATATTGATCCTGGTCTGAGAGCCGCTGACGGCGCTGCGGTCACTTTCACACTGAGTCCAGCCTCGTGCTGCTGAAGCTCGATGCTCGTCGTTTTCAGTGACGTTCGGCTCGTTTCTCTTCACGCACGTTAATGACGCTGTGCGACAGGTGAGCTGCACGAGCCGGTTACTGTTATTCTGTCTGCTTGGACAGTTTCCATTCGCTGAGGAGCTGCTTTACTTCGGGTTGGAGCAATGAAATAAAACATGTAGTAGAACTATGTTAAGCAGTATTTGATGTAGCTGAAGTACTTTGGTTCTGTGTGTGTTCTACTACTTTGGTAGTAACTGAAGAAGACAAAGCAGTATTTGATGTAGTTAAAGCAGTAACTGAAGTATTTGACGCAGTAGTTGTAGTTTGAACATTTGAAGTTTAAACCAGTCAATGTCCTACAATAATCAAGAAATTAAAAAGTACAACTGTAGTACTTTCAACTACTTCAACCCCTTCAACTACTACCACATGTAGTAGCCTACTACTTAAAGTACTTCAAGTCCTTCTGCTATTACAGTTAGTACTTCTTCAAGTACTTCAGGCCAAAGAAGCGACGTCCTGACTGAACATGTGAATATTGTCCGCTGGACGTCGGCTTCAGTCTTTGACACTGAAATGTCAAATGCCATTTTCATTTTACTTAAATATTGCCTGCATAAATGGAAAATCTGGTTACATTGATTATATTATACTATTATTATTTTCATTTTCAAATTTAATTTAACATTTGAGTTTTGTCCACTGCAGCAGTCAAATTGGATTATTGCATTTTCATTTTTACTGAAATAATGCGTACAAAGTATTATGTTGTCATTTTAATATTGTCTCCTATAGGCTTCCATACGGCGTATTATTACTATTATTAGTATTATTACTATTATTAGTATTATTACTATTTAACAGTAGCTCCACACACAGAACATGTTAAAACAAATATTCAAATATTTAAGTTAGAACAGAATAAAACAATAAAATAGATCAAAATTTATAAAAACTAAAGGAAGAAATAAACTAAGTTATATTTATAAGGAAGATCTACAGTTACGTATATACACACACGTGTGTGTTACTGTGTGTGTGTGTGTACACCATCACGTACAATATGTGCAGTATCAGTGTAACATGCAAAACAGCTCGTGGAACGAGGGCAGCGCGCAAGAAGCACAGAATAATTCAATGTCTAGAACAGATTGCAATCTAGAACATGCAGAAACTAGAATGTGGAACACGTAGAACGTGGAACATTTACAACATGTGGAACACGTAGCACATGTGGAACATCTAGAACGTAGAACATGTGGAACACGTGGAACATGCGAAACATCTAGAACGTAGAACATGTGGAACACCTAGAACAGGTGGAACTCATAGAACACGTTGAACACCTAGAACACATAGAGCTGAGGTTTTTGATTTCTGTTGTAATTTTCCTTTGAATTGACGAGTTTCGCTGTAAACTTGTTCGGCAGACTTTAAATGTAAAACAGGTTGACCGCGCTCGTGCAGCTCACCCTGATGGTTGTATTCTGATGATGTCATAGTGTGACATCATGTTGTGATGTCATGAAGTTTTATTCTTTCTTGTTTTTTTTTTATTATTTCTTTGTTTTGATGTAAAGCGCTGATTCAGCTTCCTGTTTGAAGAGTTTCTCCTGCTGTCGTTCAGGTGATGATGATGCTGTTTGTATTAAATCTATAATCTATAATCGTGTGTAAGCTGATCACAGGTCAGTTTAACATTAGAGGAAGTCATGTTTCTGTACAGATGTGAGATTTTTCTGTCTCGTAAACACTGAAACTGTAGAAGAAGAAGTTTCCCTCCTTCCTCCCTCTGTGCCGCACTTTGTCCAGGAATGTGAACCGTCGACCTTCGACCTCTTCAGGAGTCGACATCATCGACTGTTTAGTGCAATATTTTCCTTCAGTTTGGTGTCTGAAGGTTTGTTTTTCAGTCAGGTTGTTTCACCATGAAGACCAGTAGAACCAGTAACAGCTGGTTTCTCGGGTCCCCTGGTGTCTGGAACCAGTACTTGAGCTGTGAGCT
This sequence comes from Maccullochella peelii, assembly GCA_002120245.1. Lineage (NCBI taxonomy): Eukaryota > Metazoa > Chordata > Actinopteri > Centrarchiformes > Percichthyidae > Maccullochella > Maccullochella peelii. The sequence continues at coordinate 10,260 of LKNJ01004359.1, forward strand.
GGTTCCTGCAGAGAACCGTGTGATTTGGTTCTAATTATTGGGGAGAGAGAACTTACATAAATGTTTCGTGACCTAATGAGATGTAACTTCTGTGTACAGCACTTATTGAAGTTTCCAGTAATAAATGAACATTTACTTCAGTTTCAGTCGAGTTCTGTTCATTCTGTCGAGGACATTCAACACAAACGCTGTCCAGTGAAAACCATGTATCTCCATATTTGGTGATTCTGAAGCATTTGTTCCTTCGTGGGTTCAGAAAATTCACCTGCTAAAGTTAAATATAAAAACACATGTTCACAGCAGCTGTTTCTCTTTGTGGAGATACGTGTTCTTAATGTTTGACATAAAATGATCAGTTCATCAAATAAAAACCAAACAGAATAAAGACGTTAAAATTAGATCCAATATAAAAACTTAACAGGAGTCAATCTGCAGCATGAGTACTTCTGTACTTTTACCTACTAAACATTTTAATGCAGGACTTTTACTTGTAATGGAGTATTTTACATTGTTGTATTACTGCTTTTACTGAAGTAAAATATCTGAATACTTCTTTCACTACTGGTTTTAATAAAAAAAGACTTTTAAGACTCAATAATACAATATCTTTACAGATGTTAGCTGTACAGTTTTTACAGTGTGCTCAGTTCAGCTGTAATAAACCAGTTTAGATTTTTTCAGTTTTCACACTAAAGACTTCATTTATATGAATTATTTATATTAATATTCTGTCTAATTTGTTCTGGAGGCGTATTTAAAACAAGTGAAACACCTGTGTGCAGGTGAGATTTGACTTGTTTGAAGTTTTCTTTTTTAGAATTAAACATTTTTTCTTGATTATCGAACAGCAGCCGGTTTTATTCCATCTCTCAGGACTCCAACTCACTGATTTCTGGAAAAACACTGATTTTTATTAGAAACGGGTTGAAGGTTCTGTGTGTGTGTGTGTTCACGACATGGTTCTGCTGAAAACAAAAACATCTGTTTAAATCCTTCTTACAGAGATTATAAATGAGCTGATAATTTGAATGGAGACTGGTGGTGTCCCTGGTGTCTCTCATGTCTCTCTGTGTCTCTCATGTCTCTCGGTGTCTCTCTGTGTCTCTCGTGTCTCGTGTCTCTCGTGTCTGTGTCTCTCATGTCTCTCTTGTCTTTCGTGTCTCTGGTGTCTCTGTGTCTCTCTGTGTCTCGTGTCTCTCGTGTCTCTCTGTGTCTTGTGTCTCTGGTGTCTCTCTGTGTCTCTGGTGTCTCTCGGTGTCTCTGGTGTCTCTCTTGTCTCTCGGTGTCTCTGGTGTCTCTCTTGTCTCTGGTGTCTCTCGGTGTCTCTGGTGTCTCTCGTGTCTCTGGTGTCTCTCTTGTCTCTGGTGTCTCTCTGTGTCTCTCGGTGTCTCTGGTGTCTCTCTGTGTCTCTCGTGTCTCTGTGTCTCGTGTCTCTCGTGTCTCTCTTGTCTCTGGTGTCTCTCGGTGTCTCTCGTGTCTCTGGTGTCTCTCGGTGTCTCTCGTGTCTCTCTGTGTCTCTCGTGTCTCTCTTGTCTCT